>JALDNG010001722.1:0-50798 GCA_024349245.1 Neodontobutis hainanensis
TGTTCTGTACTGTTTAACAATATGAGTCAGAAATGAACGAGTTTAGCTGAAGGTGGAAGATGTGATCATACTTAGGTTTGATTTTAACCGTAGAATTGTTTTTTTCAGGCTAGTTTTACTATGGAGTCTAATGCATGTCACAATACAGTCAAACACCACAAATGAACAAGGTGGTCAGAGAGAGTGTTGTACCGTATAAACTGTCAGGGAAATTGTCCAATATGTTGTCATGTTCTGACTCTAAAAACATTTATTTGTGATATGAGCGAGTGTTCACGAATATTATCAACCAGGGCTGAGTGAATATGAAAGATAATCACTTTGAAACTTCTCTGAATTATGTCTTATATATTTTCCA
This sequence comes from Neodontobutis hainanensis, assembly GCA_024349245.1. Classification (NCBI taxonomy): domain Eukaryota; kingdom Metazoa; phylum Chordata; class Actinopteri; order Gobiiformes; family Odontobutidae; genus Neodontobutis; species Neodontobutis hainanensis. The sequence continues at coordinate 359 of JALDNG010001722.1, forward strand.
TTGAGTTAATCTTTAAACTTTGCTGGATATTTTCAAGACTTTTCGATCAACAGAATAGGAGAAATTCTAATCGAAAGAATCATTTGGCTGGCTGATCAGGATGATCGAATCAGTGATGGCGTTGTTAAACTGAGTTACGCCTATATGAGGTATCTATTCAAACTCTGCCCTTAGACGTAATGATCAGATAAGCACATTTGTTGAAATTTCCCCTTGTAGGAAGTGTGAAGTTAGTACTCACTCAAAAGCTCCCCTTGATCTTTAACTCTTGTGATTCCCTCTCTCAGAAGAATTGAGTCGTGGGAATAAACATTCTTAAATTACTGTTGTCACGATGAAGTACGATGTTTTTCTTTTCAAAACGAAAATGATGATTAATTTGACTGGTTAAAGTGATAACTTTCAAGGAAACCAAATGAATAATTCATTTGATTTACCAAAATGAAAAAACCCTCATTTTTAGGTATTTTTGCATCATATAGAGATTCTTTAAAACGTTATTGTTTGAATAATTCATCGATTTTTTCGTTTTAAAACTCAATTCGATTAAAATATAGGGGAATTTGAAATTAATAAATGTTTTGAAATTTTACTCGTACGTTTTCTTGAAAAAATATTATTTTCGAATTAAAAAAATCAAAGAAATTTCAAAAATAGATTTATTTGTAAATATATATTAACTGTATATTAAAAAAACAGAATCTGGTAGACTGGTGAAATATGTCTATTTCCATGATTATTCGAAAGTTGATTTTTTATCAGATACTCTTTCATCTATGTGAACAATATCAAGGTTTATAAAATTTGTTCAAACTGATTAGATTTGGGACCTTTCAATTATGTCTTGTTTTGGTCTGAAGTTCACATTAAAAAATACTTGTATTTTGAATTTTATAATCAAGTGAAATTGAAAAAAACTAATATTTACGTTCTTTTACAAGTGAACATAACCTGACACGCCGAACCAAAACAACAGAAATAAGGTTTCCTAAGTGGGCCTAGAGGGTCAGATTTTTAGTGTGCGAAAATTCTAACCGACCTGAGATACAGGGTTTACACACTGAAAAAGCTGCCGAGAATGGGAAAGTAATGAACGGCAGAACCAGTTAGCCGAACTTTCCCGAAAGAAGTAATATGAACCAAAGCATTCTTCTTAAGATGCCACTATAGGTTTAACTCCTAACTCTACAAAAAAACAACTTGCCACAGATAAGTAAAATTTATGTGGTTTAGTTTGCTGATTCGGTCAGATAAATCGAAAAACGAAGTAAATTCAAAATATATATTTCTATGAAAGAGATTTGTATAAACTAAATAAAGAGTTATCAAATAATGCTAAGTAATCTGATGGAACAAATAATTTTAAGAGAAGTTAATTTTCGTTTAAAAATTTTTATGGACTATGAGCGGTCTTAATAATTTTACCCTTAAAAGTGGGAATCAGGGAGAGTCTTGTGGAACATGTGTTTTTCGATGTTTTTACGTTACTGTAAGAATATAACCAGGCTCAAATTAAAAAACCTTCAGAAATTTAAATCGAAAGAATTTTCTAATCAAGGTGTGATGACCTGTAAAGGTACCAACCCAGTGGGTAGATAGCTGTGCTTATACCATACTACCAGAAACGACATTCATTTATACCAAGTGGACTCTGGAGTTGAAACTATAAACTCACCGAACTAAGTCGTTAGAACTTCACTATCGTGGTTGCTAAACTCCAACTCGCTTATAAGTGTCTACATCGGCATGATTCATCCTGATCTAACCAGAACGTTTTCGCAATTCGCACTTTAGTCTTAATGAGAGATATACTTTGTGCATTATCTAAATATGAAAATGTAATTTTCCAATCAATCGGGCTTATGTTTAACTTTTATATTTAATTAAGAGGTTTGAGGTTATTATCCCTCATGTTTACAGTTGATATTTTCAAAGTAAATTTTTGGGTAATTTATATTTTGCAGCTTTAGATAAAATCTGTTAAGTTTTACCTCTTTGAAATATACATAATAGTTGGCATTTCAGAAACCGGCGTAGAACTATCAAAAGGGCGTTAACCCTGGTTTCTAACATTAAATTCAAAAATTTAGTGCCAAATGGAGCACTTGATGTAATATAGCTCAAAACGAAGCTCATAAATGGTTTACAGTTTTGATTTTAAAACATACCTATATAGAAATGGAATAAAATCAAAATGAAAACATGGTGAGTAGGGAAACATCTTTTACCTTTTTATATTTTGACAAATTCAGGATACAGTTGCGGTATCAGTGTTTGTAAAAATGACAGAATTTCTTATTTAAATTCTTGTGGTTAATTTATTATTTCGTGATTTACAAAAGGCACCTTTAACATCAATGCTAAAAAAAGTTAACCGCTTTAAAAACATGGCGATTTCTTCCGAAAAATAGTTGAAAATAACCTACATGAGCTAACATTCACTCCGTTAGTTATACTGATTTTTAAACTTAAGTTCAAACTTTTATACCCGCACATTAAAAAATCCAGTTTCAGATTCACACATTAGGAGGCTTGCCGTGACAACTTGACTAAATCTAGATGACTTAGTTAATTTTAAGGTTGCACAAAAAAATCAATCTTACTGACGATTAATCGTTTCAACATTCATCATTAATTTGATTTCCACCGTAAATATCGAAAAATCAACGACAATACATACCACACATAATATAGATGCGATTTCAAAGGTGAAACAGCCGAGAACAGTGAAAAAATCAAAACTAAAACACAAGAAATTATTGAGTAATTTTGATACGGACACTATGGCAATACGGTACTGAAAAATTGAGAAAATACCAGAGATCTAATCAACTGAGTATGGAAATGAAGAGACCGACATTAGAGGGAAAATTTTATTCTTCTTGCTTTTTAAATTTGAGATGCTTAAATTTGAATTTTAAAATTTGGGCTATACCATAGGTTCAGCGATAAATTTTAAGAATCATAAGTACAACGCAACTAACATACGTAAATTATACTTTTAAGACTAATCAAACTTGCTGAGCAATAAATTGTTTTAAGAATTATTCGAAAATCATAAAGTAAAGTTTTATTTACAAATTATGACTTATAATTTTGGGTGAAAGAATTCATATTTCACGATTTACCAGCAGAGCAGCATTTTTTGCGGTAATCGTTGACAGCAGACCTAACAGCATCCTCAGCAAGCACAAAGTGAAAAATTATAAATACTTGAGCAGTGTAACTTGACAGGTGGAAGTGAAAGTTCCTTCGCGATATCTTGGTTTGTTATTTTAACTGCATCATCGATCTTAAATTGTGAATATTGCCAACTTTTTGTCCAATAATCATCTCAGTTGCGAATGAACTTGAAGCGATCGCAGACCCACACCCAAAGGTTTTAAATTTAGCATCAACAATGACGCCATCTTCCACTTTGATCTAGATAGCAAAAAGAAAACAAAACCTGTAGTTTCATGACATCACCGCAAGCCGGAGCTCCCACTACCCCAGTTCCAACCTTTTTGTCTAATTTATCCATGGATCCCACGTTACGAGGATTTTCGTAGTGGTTTAAAACCTGATAGATTTTAATAATTTGACTTTTTCATGATATAATCGTCTAAACGCTCTAACCCTTGAAAACATGATGTTAATGATAATTTCTGATGGATGCGCACGCGAATTAAAAATTTTGTATAATAAAATATTTTAACAAAACATACTTCGAAATGGTTTGAAATTATATTAATTTTAAAATTCCATACAAATGAACAGTCGTTTTGGGTATTTTAGTTTTCGCTTGCGCAGTAAGTGATGAATAAATGACCTGCGTAATGCTTTTCATAATGTCAATTATGATTTAGTTATGAACCAGTTCTTGAATCATAAAATCGCATTTTCTTCAAATTGAATATTTATCGTTTATTTTTCGCAATTTTTTTGGATTTATAGGTATTCTAAATATGTATGTGTTTTTAACCACAAGGGTTTCATAAAAAAATTTTAATCTTAAGGCTTAAAAAATGAGTGTATTAACTATTGACAATTTTTGAACGAAAGATAGTTTATGGTATTAAGTTTTATGAATGCTTTAAATTATATGAAAGAAGTAACTTAAATCGCTCCCCAAAATACGTGGATTAAATTAGGATTTTATCCTCGAAATAATTTAGATTATTTATAATCTTGTTTTTCTTGTAAATAAGGCACGAGATGAAAAAATTAAATATTCGCCGCCCGCCAGAATAGATTTATTTATAGTATTAATTATAATTGCTTTTTTCGTAAAATTTTTTCTAATTATAACGTGTTCAAATTTCGAATTTATATTTTTAAGCCACGCTAAGAGACCTCTTCATCATTTATAATATCTAAATGGATTTTCATTGATACTTTTCTTTGTATCTGTACGTTTTGATTTTTGATAAGTTAATATTTAATCAAACTTGATTCTGCGCTTAGCTCACAACCTGGTTATTTCATAACAATCAATTTAGGTTTTATAAAATAATAATTGTTGAAAACAGAATATTTTGGTTAAATTTTTTGACTTAAAGATAACCGACTGAGGACTTAATATTGAACGCAGGCAGTTTGACTTTTTACTCACGTTGTGGTATTTATCGTTGGCTAATTTTGCAACAAATAATTTTAAAATTATACTTTTTTATGATCATGATAAGCTTAAATTTTGAGGGATTTACCAAAATTAATTTGAACGTATATATTCACTCTCCAGCAATGTCCTGATACATATTTTAACGTTGTTTGTCTTTCCAATTTTGGAAAGGCGCATTTACCAGACATATCTTGACTAGGCTATTGTTAGAATGTTAATTTCTATTGTTAATTCAATCCTTTTCTGCATTGAGACATGCTCTCAATTGAGACTCCTAGCTTGATGTTTTAATCTTTGCAGAGTACCTTCTTACTTACCTACAACATCTTTATGAACCTAGTAAATATTTTAACTTCAACAAAATACCAGCCAACTAAAAAACATGGCTTTCAATTTGAACTAGTTTCAATTTTCGAATGCGAGGATTAAATTTTTTCAGTTCACGTTTAAGGTAAAATAAATCAGACTTTAAATTGGATGAGTTTAAAGGTAGACTAAGAGACCATGATCAAATAATATGAGGACCATTTACAAAACAACATAATCGCATGCGCACTTTATGAATGACCTGCGTCGTTGACGGGTTTTGAGAATATTTGTATGATAAACCCAATTTTATGACAGAACATCAAATTTGATGCATTATAAAATTTTATTATTAATAAATTCATTTTTTAAGAAAGAATGTCGATTATTCAGGAACATTTTCCATGTATAAACATTTGTCGATGTGTGGTTGATTGAGTTTTAAAAGCTTAAGTACTATCATTAAAAATATATTATTTATTATACACATAAATTACTATTATAATAATCATAACTGAGTTTGAACTGTGAGTGTTAAATATTTACTGAATTCAAGAAAAACAGATTTAATTTTTACCATCATTAGCTTTTTGGAAGATTATCATAATATGTATCTGAAAACGACAGTTATTTACAATTAATATTTTGAAGTACTACTTTTCGGGCATAGACTTATTGCGCACTTTAATAACATGCTAACTTCCCTAGAATGATGTGATGGTTTTTCAAAAAATATGAAAATCAAAGAATAACATTAAAAATCACGAATTTAACTTTTTAGATGTTCAAAATCAAATATTGCAATTTTTTGTCTTATTTACTTGATTTGAGTTTTAAGGTGACCGTTGTGTTAAATTTTGTGAAAGGCAGTTAATTTAAACCTTTTTATTTATATGACGGCGCCATTTATAAAATGGTAAATATCGAATTATACTGCTGAGCGCAAACGAACTCTCTTTTAGACTAGTTTTAAATATATTTATAATTGAATAATATCCAGCAAATTACCAGATATTTTTTCTTATGATTGAGTGTTCCGAATTAGGACAGATTTTAAAGGTTAGATCTAATTGACGACAATATATCAGGCGCATGTGTAATGCACAAGATTCAGCCATTGTCGATAGAATATACTAGAAAATTTCAAATTACAGACGTTTCACGTATATTACATAGATTTACCACTTTTTATTAATTTCGATAATTTACTATAACAAATTGTGTGAAGGTTTTGGTAAAACACTAAACTTTATTTATAAATAATTCGTATGAAAAAATTTAAATGTCAGACGCCCCGATGTACTGCCAACAACCTCAAAATTTCAGTTTTTTTCTCTCTTTAAATGAGGTTTGAAAAGAGTCCCTCGTATTAACTTGGACGGGATCAATTTATACGATTATTTTAGATGAATGGCTTTGTCCTTAAATAAAATATCCTTGTTACAGAATAAAGCCGTTTTATATAAATTTGATAAAATGATCCATTTACTTTTTAACGTCTATTTATCAAGTTCTGAATATATTTATACTTTCATGAATATCCTCAATAGTGGGGCATGTACAAGCCTAATATTTGTATCATATTGTATTTTACATTTAAAATGCGAAAGTGTTAAGATTGATAATTCTTGGAGTCGATGTGATAAAACGCGCATGGGCGTTAAACCATTAATTATATTTAGAACTATATAAGACGATTTTTCAATATTATTTTTACTTTCACCTTTGATAGAATGCTAAAATTTTGAAGCAAAAATTTTCATGGCTTTACAGTTTACCATGTGATCGTTTTCAAAATCAGTTTAATAAGTTTAAATAGCATCTTTAACAATACTCGAAAAATCATGTTTTGGAATCACTAGTAAACAGCCCACTTTCATTTATTTTTAATTTTGTGGATATTCAAGATGATTCATCCATTAGTTATCAATTGAGTAGTTACACCAATCAAATTTATTTTCTTGTTCAAAACTTTATGAGAAAAGCCTCGTCTTTCTATAATTTTTGTATGTCTATTTTAAAATTACGATCGTCAAATATCAAAAGGAATATCGAGTAAAAGTGGAATAACAATGGTATTAAAACAAGTCGCGGTATTTATAGCAAATCCAAACTGATATCCTTCAATAAAAATGTACTAATTAAGTTCGAAAATTCCCTCTTAAAACATGCATGGAAATTTATCGGCGTTTTCAATAATTGAAAAAAAAATAGGTAATCGCTTAGAAATGTGTAGACAAATTTTATTAACCGTAATAAATTAAGAAAATTTTAAATCTAGTATAGTACCAAAAATCAAAATATTAAATATAACCTGTGAATAGAAAATTTCGCATCCAGTCTTTTTCACAAATAAACCTTTGAATATACATTGGCAACATCTCAAATCATAGATTTATTTGAATATGTTTCAATTCTCAAAAAACTAAAATACTATTTGTATGAACTAGAGGGTCATTTCTTGAAATATACTTTCTTCGATGATTAATGACACCATGACAATATCTAAACATAGGAAAGTCAGAGAAACCTTACAAACATTAGTTATGATCCTTACCATTGGTATACAAAATTTCTTGACCCTATAATTTATTACCTGTGAGCTCCAAGTTTGTGTCAACACAAAAATAAATTAGATGTCCCTCATTCAACACCTGTTACCTTTCAACTTGATTGTTTATTAAAACTCGACCAATTCTACTTATATTTGAAAAAATATTGGTTTCATCAATCTCTTTAAATATAATCTGATCCACCAATTGATTCCCACACATCGCTAAAATTACCAGATAGCAAATATCTCTGTCTCTCATTTCACTTCGAATTACAGAAATTCCACCGACTCCATTAAGCATTGTAATTTTCGCATGCGTAAATTTAATTGAAATAAATATATTAAACGAATAACTGTTTAAATGTCTACACCATTGTCTTCCAATATTAAATTGCAATACCACGAGTATTTTTTTCTCGACCTTTTCCGATTACATTTCCATGTTTATTTTACGCCATGTCTAATTGTTCCTGTCTTTAAACGACAAGGAGAAATAAATCGATCAAGAACCTGAGTCGTGATTTCAATTTGATCAAAGTTAAATATTTTTTCTGCCCCCCCAATTCTAATCAACAACCAAACTTGAATGAAGGTTAAATCTAAAGGAAAGGTAAGGATATTTTTATCTGCTTCGAGGTTCAAAACTTTTGGAGGGATTGGTTGTTTCTAGATACAAAAAGTGGTGAATCTGTTGTTCGCGCTTCTAATTCTGAATCAACCGGACTTTAGATTTTAAATATACTTGACCATTCACATATTAAGGACAAACCTGTTTGAATATACATCAACTATAAAAATTCTGACATTAATATTTTACAAAGTGAATATTTAAACTAATATAAGTACTTAAGATTTCAATGGATTTTAAAAAAAGCAACAGTTCTTGTAAGATTTGACTAATTAACATATCTAACCTAAACTATTATTCTCAACCAAATATTCTAATTCATGATAGAGACTAGCGAAAACGACAAAGTCAGTTTCTTATTTCAAATGCATTAATATGATCCCGTGAAAATAAACTGAAATATGTTTAAAAAGGTAGAAGATGTTAAAATTTTTTGCAATGTAACAGTATAAACAAACAAAACTTTGTTTAATTGATATTCGGATTTCCGATTCCTTAATTTTGTAAATCTTTGTTAATTTCCAATAGTTCCTCCTTTAGAAAATGTGACTTTTTTGATGTAGAGAAATGTAAGGCTTATTTTCAATGTTAAACAAATCAATAAAACTATGCGCAATCTCCTTACAAAATTGACGACCTAAATATTATTAAATTTCTATAAATATAAAATTCGATACCAAATTAATTTGGCTGACTTTCTTTTGAAACTATCGAATTTTGATGTTTTTGTGATTTTTTATCGTTTTGAAGTGAGTGAATTGAGCAGGTGACAAATTTGTAATGTTTACAATTTATCATGCATTTAATAATCTTAATTTTTATATTGTTTCATTTTTATGGGGTAGACACTTTTCCCGGTGTTGATAACACCAAAAATCAGCTGATAAAAAATAACTCGAGCTTGAAATATTTTATTATTCCAGAGAGATGTGTTCCAGAACATCCCGCAATAGATGACTTTCCAACCGATTTGTTTACAAATGAAGAGAGAATCAAGGGCTATGTGGTCATCCATATCGTGGCAGTTTTTTACTTTTTCATTCTGCTTGCTGTTGTTTGCGATTTTTACTTTGTTCCCAGCCTCCAACAGATATGCTTATGGTTGAACTTGGAAAGTGATGTAGCCGGGGCCACGTTTATGGCGGTCGGTAGCTCGGCGCCTACATTATTCATCGCAATAATCTCAGTATTTTTCACATCCGGTGCCGGGGAAATCGGGCTAGGAACTATCGTTGGGTCGACTATCTTCAACACGCTTTTCATAATTTCAGCGTGCGGCTTCTCCGTAACCCACGCTCTGAAATTGAAATGCTACCCAATTTTGAGAGACTCCATTGCTTACTTGATTAGCACATGCGCATTAGTTTATTCAGTTAATGACAAACTTATTCACTGGTATGAAGCAGCATTGTTTGTGATTATCTACGCAGCATACGTGGTGGTTATGGTGTTTAATAAAAAGATAGAAATTTTCACAACGAATGTTTACGAGTTATTGTGCAATTCTAAAACATCCGATCAGAAATTGAATTTATTCGAAAGCAAAAATTACGTATCAGATGCAAGTAGCTTGTCTAGTTTGACAGAAAATAATTTTATCAGTCCATTTCTCGCACCTAATGGGAAATACGAGAAATTTATATGGTTGACCGGCTGGCCGTTGGTACTAATAATGTATATACTAACTCCGAAGTTTTTTCAAGAAAAGATTCCAGTTTTTTACGAAACTGTAAGGTTTTTATTGTCGATTGCTTTACTTGGAGTCTTGTCTTACGTTTTAGTTTGGATGGTTTGCGTCATCGGTTTCACTTTCAGGATTCCTGACTGCGTCATGGGAATGACTCTACTGGCAGCAGGAAGTAGTGTTCCCGACGTGATGGCTAGTGTGGCCGTCGCCAAGCGAGACCAGGCAGCCATGGGAATTTCCAATGCGATAGGCAGCAATGTGTTCGATATGTTGTGCCTCGGGTTGCCGTGGCTTGTCAAGACGACTTTGTTTGATGGCGGTGGAGTAATCGAGATAAACTCAAATTCCCTCATACTCTCCACTTCCCTTTTAATCGGAACTATGATATACACCGTTGTCTGCTTCTATTTGAACAATTGGACGATCGATAAAAAGCTCGGGTTTTTATTTTTAATTTCCTACATTTCAATTATCGGTATGATATTTCTTATTTTTTTAAATATATTATTTTATTTTGTAACCAAAAAATTTAAAAACTAAATTCAGGCTTTACTACCGTTGTAGAACTACTCGCATGCCCTTGTAATTTACATTTTTAGATGTATCCTATCTTTCTATTTATATATTTTCTCAAACTTCTTATTTCAATCACAGAAACTGACAAAAGAATGAAGTAATATAATTAGGAGATTTCTCGTATTTTGTTTTATTCTCAATTTGTATCTTTCTTAAGACAAACGAAAATTAACACTGTTAAAAATAAAATTTATTTTTCATGAATATTTCAACTTTGTTGAGTAAAATTAAATTTAGTATATCTATTTCATTGTTATTTTAATTTTCAAGATCGCTCATAGGTTAATGAAAACGGTTTGAAGTAGATTATAAGTGAAACTAGTTGGGATATGTCGCAGATTTAACGAACATCTCCACGCAATGGCCAGGCACTGTAATTTATACCTTTGATCTCTTAACACTTGTTTGTTGGATCCTACAGAGATGAAAAAAATCGATTTTGGTCTTATATTAGTGATCTCAAAAAGTAGTCATTTTTCGAAATTTTATTTAAACTAGATTATTTTAAATTAAATTCTTTCAAGAAGAATAATTGATTTATGATGTTAACGTTTTGAATGAAATATTATTTTCTCCCAAATGCGTAAAAAGTTCAAAGTTATATTCCTAAATTACTTCCATTGATAGACAGTTCTTGTCTGGAGATGAATGTTTGAATGAGCATAACATATGATAAGCACTTTATACAATGAGATTACCATTAATTTGAGGTTTAACCTATTTCAAGATATGATTAGATTGTGTTGACATAAAAAATGCGCCCGGCATCCGAGATTAACCAGACTTTACCGAATGAAAGCATTCGTATTTTATTTTTAATCCTTTGATCAAAATAAAACCATTTTAAAAATGAAATATCAGAAACCCGGCTCTTTTTTAGTTGATAAAATCTGTAAATGATTGGATCTTTTCTATCTTATCTGACTGTGTACAATAATAAGCAACTTTGACTTTTAGATCTTAGAAAAATGAGGTCTGTCTATTTTCGAGATGTTTCAACAAAAATGCTAAATTTTATTGAAACATAGAAAACCCTTAAAATTCTACTGTGTAAAAAATAAATGGCAATTAAAGTACTAATAAATCAGATTGTTTATTTTTTTAAATCGTCAAATAACTACGGGTGCGCACGAAACCCTTTAACGACACTCATGCTTTATATCATTTGTAAAAATTAAGAAGACAGTTCGAAATGACATTTTTACAAATCGTAAAAAAATATACATAAACAAAAGGCAATAAGTTGAAAACTAAAATAAAAAGCAAAACCGAACGTGAATGAAATATCCAAGTGTAGTTTATCAATTGAAACGATGAAATAAGCCGATTGAATCGATTCCTGGATTATGTAATTGTTCGTAGAAAATATTTTAATAAATCTTAACAATTTTTACTGTTATGAGAACAATATAAATAATCTAGTTCTCGATATAACAATGATAATTGTAACATTTAGCAGATAAACTAATCTTTCGGGAAGGAATTGCTAATAACACGAGAATATTTCTCAAAGTAGCCAAAGACCCTTTTTATATCCTCATCCTATAATAATCGGGAAAATAAACTTTAATATAATTTGAATGTCTGAGGTAACAAAAGGTTGGGAAAGATATTGCAAATCCGATCTTAAATTCAAAAATATTTACTAAACCAAAAAAGAACTTATGCGCTTCAAAAACATAACTTTATAACATGCGCAGTCTTAAATTAAATTGTGCGCATAATCCATATTTCAAAATTATTCTTATATCGTCTAATCCCATCGCCAAAGGTAACGAATCCAACTTTCTGATAATGATCTCAAAACTTAAAATTTGTTTGCGTAAAATAAAATGGATAAATTAAATTTTTATTTGACGATAATCACATGTATGACTGGAGACTTGGTGATGACTCTGTTGAAAAAAAGTAACAATTTAATTGTCCTTTGTACATAAGATGTAAATTAACAAAGCTTCGATTATGGTAATAACTTTTAAAAAAGAATTTTCGTTGAATAAAAAAAAAAGAGTTTATATCAATTAATTTTTCGCATGTTGCTTCATACTGGATAACTAATGGAATGCTATTAGATGGCACTGATTTCACCTGATAATTGAGTCTTCGAAGTTTTTTCTTTCATAAAAATCACTGAAAATACATCAATTTCATTGTGCTCAAATATTTAATTGATAAAATGTATGAAGATTTAATTTTACGATTAACGATACAAGGGTATCTCCAACGTGTTGTGCAATATTATATTGAATGATAAAAAAGAATTTTTTGGCTTATTTGTATTTTAAAGTTGTCGAGTATAGGTTCATTCTGTATCAAGGCTGTATCTAATAGTTTTAAATAAAATCTGGATTTTGGCGGCAATAAACATGGCTTAAAATTCCAAATAAGAAAAAGAATTTTCACCATAGATTGATGAGCTAAAAAGTATGTATGTTTGAAAATGATGAAGTGGGAAGAACGGAGCAAACCAATCATCCATCGAGGAGCACCAGTGACTAGCTTAATTTATCACTTGCACTGCTCTCAACCAATAGAGTAGTTACGTATGCCAAAATGCTATTTAAATCAGTTACTCGTAAAAAAAGCGCGCGATTCTTTTTCAAGTACTGAATAAGATTTTGGAGCAGATTTAAACTCAGTCTTTTCAAAGACCAGAAAGTGTTTTCTGAAAGTAAGTAACAACCATCAGTCATATTGATTACACCTTCAGCCAAGAGCAAATCTTTGCATCTTTTGTCACGTGAATTATTCAGCTCAATGTAGGGATCGGCAGGTATATATTTTATAGCCATCAAAAGATATACGTTGAAAGTCAGAGAATCGGTTCTAAATTTTGAATTTTCTCACCGAAGAAAAAATTTCGCGGTTCTTTCCAGATGATATTAATGGCAGGAAAACAATTCAAACGTGAACACTAAAAAGTATTTTCTGAGCCGGTTAATGTGGAAATTAATTCACAATTTGAAAAATTAAAGAGTTTGTATCTTGAAACTGGTGAAGTTTTGGACGAGCACGGCCATTGTTCACCAATCGATTCTCTTAAGGATCTAAATTATCGACTGCAAACAATCCTAAAAACTATAATCAATTCTTGTATCGAAAAAGCAAAAAATCCTGTTTGATATGTGGATCCCGTATTTACACAAACGGGCATTGATCGGCTATGTGATATGTTGATTTTAGTTAAAGATCTTCAAAGTAGGTGTCGACACAACAAATATCAAATGAAGATTTTTAATCCTATTTATTTCACCCAACAACGTCCGTATGCTCAAATGAGTTCAGCCACAAGGAAACTAGTCTTCACTCATTCGCTTCCTTTCGAGTGTGTCAAAGAATCGACTGACGATTATAGATGAACCAGAAACTATTTACTTATGTTCGGCGGCTGTTAATGATCCTTAAATATTATATATGGATTGAGCAAAAATACAATCTATGATGATAACATATACAGTTGGCCATTAATCAGAAAAATAAATGATTTTTTGAATGCATACGATTGGGGGAAATTATCAATGTAAACAACTTCACTGTTTAAATTAAAAGATCAAAATACTTTTTCTTCTAGACCTATACTTGGAGAATATCTATTGGATAAATGCCACTTGTGAAATGAGTTTTGATCAAATTTATATTAAGAGGGCACATTTTTCTTAATTATCGCAATTAGATGAAATCCTTGAACTACACTCATATATCTAAAAGTCTCAATGTAAAAAATCTAAAATATGATATTGATATTAAGTCTGAGATAAATTCATGAAGCAGAGTCACTGGTGTCACCATAAATTAACCCAAAAATTTAAGAGATTAGACATGATCTATGTATCGATTATTTTTGAAAACTAAAAAATCCAGTGGTACCAAAATCAGCTCCCTCTCATTGATAAACTTCTTTGGAAGTTATTCTCACTGATAGATATCGCGCATTCATCTTATCAATGTTCCTTAAACTCTGAATATTAAGACGGATATCCCATCATGTCTAGGATTTGGGATGTATCATTTAAATGTCCCACCTGATGGCTCTTCCAGTGATTCTGAGGCATGTAAAAATTAAAATGATTCAATTCACCGGGAACACGATAAGGTTTGGTTTATACCGATGACCTCATGGTATTTTCAGAGTGCATGAACGAACATATATGTTATCTCCCAGAAGTGTTTAAAAATATTTATAATATTGTGTGAAAATAAAAGAATCATACTGGAAGGCTCGGAGCTGAGGCGGTAAATTACATTAGCTTCACTAATAAGGGGCGGTGAGAATCTAGGGCTGGGATCATAAAAGGGAGTTTCTATGTTATTGTGACAGAGTGCGACAACTTTCCTCCAAGCCGCTTCCCGAGCAGTTAATGTCGCGGGGATAAGGCCGCTCTTGAGAACCGAGGAGATAGTAAGAGATCCATATTTACCGACACCAGATATTTACATTTCTAAGAGGGTACCAAATCGTGAGATAGGTATTTGTTAATCATCAAATATGGACACAGATGAGAAGGCGCCAGCCTTCTCTACTGGATAGCTAACATCAGCAGAACTAAAATATTCCAGTTCCGATAGAGAAGGCCTCGATATCTGGTTTGATATTAAAACATTCGTATATTTATCTAGGTGGCGAAAATGTTTCGCATGTTGCCAAATATACATGGATTTGCATTCATTTTCGTCAATTTTTTATTATTAATAATTTTTAGACCTTTTTTATTTTATGAAAAAAAAGTTAACAGCAGAAGAACGGAATCAAATAATAGTAAAATACAACAAAGGACAAAGGGCATCCAAGATAGCAGAATTGTTTAATTTTATAAGAACAACAGTATCAAATGTAATATCGTTATATCGGAAAACTGGAAGGATATTGGCGAATCCCCGCGGTGGACCAAGAAACATAAAGTTTAACGAAGAGACATGTTTATCAATAAAAACCATGGTTGATGAAAATGCATGTGTTACCTTAAAAGGCATTCAAAACAATCCAGCCACAATTAATATTTCGGTTTCGAAATCCACAATTTGTCGAACATTCAAAAATTTCCATTATACTCTAAAGCGAACAAGTTTAATACCTGAACGCCGCAATGATGCCAGACCAATTGAGTTAAGATATGAATATGCTGTGGCTTTTATGAAATTACTCGAAGAAGTAGATGATCACCTATTTTTATTCATTGACGAAGCGGGATTTTGTGCAACAATGCGAGCTTGTAGAGGATACTGTTAAAAAGGAGAACCGGCAGTTGTCTCCTCGTCTAGATTAAGATCGCGTAATGTTTCTCTATGTGCTGAAATTAGTAAGATCAGTGTTGAAAAATTTGCAACACTTCTTACTGCCTATAGTACATTGTGTTATGGCCAATATATGGAGAGATTAATGGCTGAATTGGCATCAAAAAATATGAATAGAGTTGTTTTGATAATGAACAATGTCCCATTTCATAAGTGCCTCTATTCAACAAATAATCGCTAATAATGGACATATTCTTTTGTATCTTCCTCTTTATTCACTTTTTCTCAACCCAATTGATAACTGTTTTGCGAAATAGAAGGATTTTGTAAAATATGCCACACCACAAAATGAAAGCGTGTTAATGAATTTGATAACAGAGTGTGGGAATTCAATAACAGCTGACGATTTTTCAGGATACTGGGAAAACATGATGCGATATATACGAAGATCGTTTAATCGCGAAGCGATAAACAATTTATTAAAATTGATGTCTATGACTATATATACAGACTATTTGCGCATAAAACCTTTGTTTTTGAACAAATTCTAATTATTAAAAAATTTTTTTGACGAAAATGGATGGAAATCCCTGTATTTAAAAGCGTTAAAATCGAGCATGGAAGACGATAAAAATGGAGGTAAGATATAGAAAGTACAATTTTGATAATTACTATTTCAAGTTTACAAAATTTTTAAGCAGACTCTCTTCGTCAATTGGTACATTATAATCAAAATAAAATATGAATTTATAAGAACAAAGAAACGACTTTAAATTTTAGAATGTTATTCATTTGACAGATTCTAAGATTTACAAATAACATGCCACGACTATGATATCGACTGTATTTTGAATTAAATAAGAAAATAAAAATCTTCAAAAATATGTTGTATTTTGGTTCTCATCGTGTATTACCCCTATTACTGCCAGGAAAGTTAATCAGACGTCTCTCTGATAGCTCTCATAGACGCCTCTCCTTTATTCCTCTATCGGTGAAAAGTTACGGCTTATCAAATAAAAAATATTTTGGCCAAAGATGTATCAGAATATGAGCATAAAGGTATCGGAATACGAACCTTAACGAAATAATCTGATTTCTTTTAGATTTCAAAAGAATAACTTTAATCATTAAAAGTAAATTTAAATACATATGCGATTGGTTTTGATGACAATTTGTGTGTTTCTTCATTTAAAATTATGACCGGACCGAAATTTTTTTCATAACACCACTCTTCTGCCAAGAAATAACGTGTTATTAAATTAGAACCTTTACGTGTATACTTCAGATGTTTTAGAAAAAACCAGCAATATATGTCGCATCATTGATGATAAATGAATAAAATAAGATTTGAATAAAAATGGAAAAACGAAAATTTAACAATTTGTATTCTCCTTTATTTAATTATACAGTTCGAGAGAGTATCAAACATTATATGTAAGTGTGTGGCTCCTTTCGATTTATTTGTTTTCACGTTTGATGTATAACGTCAGTTAAACTTCATAACCTGTGATTTTTCGATATTATACGAATAATTCTCATTCAGAAAAGATATTTTTTAGTTTTGATAAGAATATCTTTGTTATTGGAATAAATCTGTACATATAATTAAATAAAGTCGAAAACTTATAAATTTTCTATCTACGAGTTTCGTACCAAATTATTGAAGGAAACGAGAATAGTCAATCCTTGAAGTGTTATTAAAGTTTTAGAACCAAAAATAAATATTGGTATTTAAATCGTGGCACATGAAAAACTACACCAGAGAGAGTAGAGCTGATTTCGGCCATTTTGGCGCCTGTTAGCGCACGTTATCCAGACTACGTAATTTGTCATTTAAAGATAAGATTGATATCTTCTCGCTGATCGTTTAATAATCTAATGTTATAAAACGGGTCATACTCCTGAATCGTAACCGAAATTTTATCCTACCACAAGACGTGAGTTTTAATAAATAGATAACTTTAAGATATCGATTTGGTGAGATGCAAGAAAGAAACGTTCCCAAACAAATAACTTTTAACGGAGGCGGTATGTGCAGGGTATTATATCTTACGAATTGATATTTAAAGCATGGAACGATAAAAGAACGACTTTTCAACTCATACCTGCGAGTTCCTAAATCTACACCCTCAGAGAGTATTTATCAGAACCATTTATTTATTTAGACCTCTTAATTTTTCCCCACCTTGAGAAAGGCCATGGCATATCTAAGACATTGAAAAAGTACAGAACTCTCGAATGGACATTAAATATTTCTTCAAATAAAAAAATTAACTATCTTTAACACTTGTGTACATAATATAAAAAAAGAGAAATCATTCAACCCAGTAAAATCAAAAAATATTTGGCTCGAGCTGTTGAAGAATAATGCGAAGACATATTTTGAGTAAATTTCACAAAAATTGGAAATTTTGAAGGTGTAAAATCTCAAAGAAGTTTTAAGGGAACAAAATAAAATTTAATCATAATTGAGAATTATTTTTTGTGTGATACTCAATCATATTTGTTATAATCTGATACCTAGCGCTGTTTTATAAGTCGAAGATATAAAATCAAGGCTCTAAAATTGTTAGAAAGAAAAAAATAAATTACAAGATTCTAATAGTAACAATAAAGACAGTGAAGAAAAACATGATAGTCGTAAGGCATGGTCTTTAGATCAGTATCGCTGTACTACATTTTATAAATGAACTATATCACAAAACACTCATTTTAACTTTGAATGAAAAATTATCACCTTATATAAAAGAAAAACAAATTTTGTAAGGATTGATGAAAGAATTAAAGAGCAATATCATGACATAGATCATAAATACATTTCAGAATGGTCTCATGAGTAATGGCAATGAATTGATCCTCGTTGAATTATAACGATCGTTAAATATGTTTATTCTTTACACTCAAGCAAATGCGTTTCTAAGATGGTTCGCAAAAATATTAGACTCTTTCACACAAACATAAGAAAATATTCATTTAAAATATGACGATAGTACTAAAATAAAACGAGTAGCTAAAGTCGATCATCAACTGAAAAGATTGATAATTTTTGATATGGGAAACGAGAAATTTGAAGCTTATTGCAAAGGGCATGAAGGGTTATCCGTCGTAGTCTGACCGAAGATGATAGAGAAGTCGTTACTAATGAAGGAACGAATTCCTCAGAAGCAAGAGGGCTCTTACCGGTCAATGAAACTGATACCGTTATTGTGAGTGCGAGTCCCACATTACCTCAAAGGGAAAATACAAAGAATTTTCTCCGAGAATGCCTAAAGAAGGCTAGATGCTGAACACCATAAACCTAGAAACATGGCAGACCCTTACAGCCATCGAACGCTTAAACTTGCCTTAGAAGACTTGCTGATAGTTCTGACTCTTCCCTGCAAAAGCCATAAATAGTCAGAGGAGGATCAACATAAAAGCACTTGATCCCTAACGTCGACGAAGTCTGGAACCATAAAATTACAGGTTACAAACACGAGCACTCAACCTACGATCAAACGCATCAACTTAAAAAAAACCGAATTCTCAAGTTTGAGAAATAGGAATGGTTTCAGCCTCAAAAAATTGGGGAATTTCTATGTGTGTATAACAGTCATTGTCCCAGAAAACGTGCTGGCGCAACATAAGAAAAGTCTTCGAAAATAAAAAATGAGCAAACGAGGTGGGGAGCTAGAATTGACAGCATACTCAACCCCTATTAGATTCAACAATCATAAAACTCCATAAAAATAATTGACCATTAAGAATCGAATGAAATGTTAAAGCTGCACTTATAATATAGCCACATGAGTGTTCTCAGAGTAATTATCAAAATTCAGTTCATCATCGTTTATTTCATTGAATTTAATTGGCAATGGTGAGAAAAAACAATCGAAATATAACTTTAAAATTACACAGAATCAAACAAAAACTTGCGCCGACCAGATCAGAGAATGGGTCATTACTTTTATTGAAACACGAATAAAAAGATAATTTTTGAATAAAATTATCTAAATAAAGAAACCGATTGATCTAGATTTAAAATATGTTCCATGAATAATTATTTCCTCATAACTAAACCACACTTTTGAGATATTTTTAAGCTTAAATGACGATTAGTTAACTTCTAGATTATAACGCATCATATTTACCCCGAATGCTTCTTTTGAAGATTTTTTGTTCACAAAAAATGCCTGTATGAAGATATTCACACATGCTCTACATGTGTATACCCGTTTTTTTGCCATTTGATAACATATCTTTTTTAGAAATAAAAAATACAGGACAGATTTTATAAATTAGCATTCTTACTCCAGGAAGTAAACAAGCTTTAAATTTCCTGTTAAACTTTTGTTTTTCAAGAGTTTCCTTAATGGGATAAGTCTTTTTGCAGCCATCGAGCTCCTCTTGAAGCGCTTGGTATATTTCACGTATTTCAACTCCTGAAGGAAGATTGAGGATGTGATCACCCGTATCCTCATAAAATTTCTTCATTAAGTCACCTAATTTTTTAATTAACTCTTTGAAGACTATCAATTCATCACTAGAAAGCTTCTTAAGGATTTTAGAAAATTCTTTAATCCTTATATCACCCAACCTGATGACACCACTGGTAGTTGGTTCAAGCTCGTTTTTCTGCTGGCTAGCATCAGCTGTACTATCTGTAAGCGGTAGCTTCACCATCTCTTCTTTATCCTTAGAAAGGGCTGAAGGCCCTTCTTGATTCCTTTTAAGATCATCTGAATCTTATGAACTTGATGACTTGCCTTTCATTGGATTCCTTGCACACGCTGTCGACGGTGCTGGATATTTTGGAACCTTTTCAGATTCATGAAGTAACTTCAAGCGCTTCATTTCAGGCCCATTCGATGGAGTGAAATCGATATTGTCCGCCATAAGCATTTTTTCGGCTTCTGTCTGCAGTGAGTGAGGGGATTCGTATTCTCGTATCCCCATCTTGGGTTGAAGAGGGTTATAGACTCTCCCACATTGAGGTCTCCAGATTCTTATTTTGTAATGTTCCGAAAAAGGTACCGTTCTTAACGTAGTAAATTCTGAAGACTAAAATTATATCAAGCCTTTGTACCGATTCACGATCCAAGCCATATTCATGTAGATGACCATGAGGAACCACGATAGGTAACGAATACCTCCCTTTTCCATTGTACATCCATCTAGGAGGAGATTTGTATATCGATGGAGATAATTGTGGCAATTTTAGTTTGTTAAAATCGCGCGACTCGTCCTGCATTGGAGGTGAAATGACACCAATAAAAAGGAAGATCATCATTTTAAACAAAAAAAGTATCCATTGACCAAAAGAGAAGATTAATATCCTCGGAATCCATCATTTATCATCGTAATTGTGCGATGTTGTTTTTCAAAATACTTTAATTTGATTTTATCTGGGAGCAATTCATAAAAATTTTCCTGATAACTATCTTATCTAGAAAACATACGTTTCTAATCTTTTCACATCGATTAAGTCATCCTTGCAAAGAATTCATTTGATGAAAAGATATGCAAAACGAATAAAAGATAGAAATTAATTGATAAGCAGATCAATGAATTATTTCTCTTATATCTCTTTAATTTTATATTGAGAAACACTTTCTCAAAAATCTGCAGAATTTACGGGGTTAATTTTTTTGTTTTTACTGAGATTAGTTCTCTTCTTTTTCATTTTTAGCCTCGTCACGAAAACATAATTATTCTTCACACAAAAATAATTATCGTTAAGTTTAAAGATAACAAGTATTTGATTCATTAGATCTCTGTTTTCATTATCTGAAAAACTTGTATTATATTTAATTATCCCATCAAGCAAAAATAAAATCCGAGATATAAATTCATCAATACAAGCAGTTTTATTTTCTATCAAAGAGATCTTTAAACCTATGTTTACTTTCTGTTCATGTATCTTTTTGTATGAACCAGTATACATGTTACGACAGATACAGGAACTTAAGCTAATGACCAATATGGGCGTCGACCGTTACTTTGTCAATTATCTGGAGATAATCTGAATGCGCCGAGAGAAAAATGATTTTGCAACCAACCATCCTAAATTCTCACATTCTACCTCAGTAGTGAGAATTCTGTCAGATATTAACGGTGGAAACTAATGTCACAGCTACAAAAGATAATTGAAAACTTGCACAATATTTTTCGAAACTTTCATATTTAATTTATTTAAAAAGCAGTCTTAAGTTCTTTAAGTGAAGTTGATAGTTTTCACCCATGTTGCAAATAGGCGTTCCCTTTTCTCCATTGTAAGCTGATTGCGTCACTACACTGAAATTTTGCAATGAAATACATTTCCCGCTTTTAAATTTTGTAAAATGGGGTTAACATTTGAAAACATTGTTCGAAACATTAGAATCGATAACTGATACCAATACCTCTTAATGGTCTTTACACCATCCAAGGTAGATCATCATCGTCATTGACTGAATTTGTAAAGATAATCCTTTCCTCTCATTAAAAATATCTTGTTTTCAGTGATTAAGCTGATCGTTGATTCAGAATTATTATCCCTCTTTACTCGCGTCATTTGTACTGAATATCGTTCTCGTTTTTTGATACTTATTTTCATTCTGTCAAAATGGTAAAAATTTTATTTCACGTAATTATTCTAAAAAATAAAAATTATCAATTTTATATGTATTTTATTTAAAATATATTTATCTGCATTTTCGACAATTAAAATATCAACCAGAACGTTCCTGAGGAATTTTTCGATGAAATTTTTACTTTTTTAAAGAAAATTTCAAGATTTATCTGTTCGAAGGATTTGCTTGTGCGATACGGTGACTTGAGCCTTGTTAAATTTTTTAAATTTACACAAATTCGAAAAAATTAAAATTTTGACTGAGGAAAAAATTTTCTGAAAAAACTAACAGCAAGATAAGATAACATTTTATATAGGTGATGATTTTTTGATCAAGGATAAGTCAAACTAACCAGGCTTATTTCAATGAAAGTTTACGTCTTTTATACGCTTTTCATTAATGCTCTGTTGACTAGATTCCGCCGTTCAGCTCTTGATTCCCTTTCAACACCTTTGTCCAACGGTAAGCAGTAGGTGTAGGGTAGTATGGGAATCTAACCCTCTCCTCGGCCCATTAGTACAACCGTACCTCTGAGGTATTAGTAGCTTTGAAAGATTAATATTGACACAATAACATGGTATTCAGCTATATAAGTTGCATTTTATCATATTTCATTTTATAATCTTGCATTTCTTTGCTTTTCACGTTTGTAATATTGTGATGAAATAAAACAGATCATTACGGAAAATATTCATATATCTTTGTTTAAAACACATTTTATGAAGGATGTCAAAAATATAAATTCTTGATGTTGAATTCTAAATAAATTTATCAGGTTTGTATATTTTGGTTTATAATTGAGAAAATTGAAATCTTAGCCATAAAAATTTGAAATGATAAATTTTGATAGTCTTACATAATTTGAGTATTAGGAAATTATGCCACGAATAATATCCTCCTTGGTTTTAAAATGCTAAATATAACTTCTGAAAAAGACGCAGAAATGAACTCTTAAAAATGATCGTTTTCACGAACGAGAAAACCTCAACTGTTATGATAGTAAAATTATTCTATCCTATTACCTGGTGATCAAAATGTTATAAATAAAAAATATTTTTGAACTAACCACAAATTAAGGAAATTTTATCTTGTGAGTTATAAGTTTTTGTGATTTAAGAATAGTTTTAAATCGATGCGCAGATATCAAGTTAAATGATTCGGTTTTACATGTAAATGAAATTTACTGGATCGCCAAAGTGAATTTTTTCTAAAATTATCTTATTTAACAATTTTCAGAATTTTAAAACTTAGCATCAATTGGTCAACTCATAGCTGGTGAATCTGAGAAGGGAAGATAAAAATGTGAGCTACAATAATGCCAAAAATATAAATAAATAATAATAGTAAGAAAATTATTGTGCATAAAAAAGTAATGTATTTTGTTAATATAGTTTTACGTTTAAATTATATTTGAAACTACGTGTAGCACGTGGTTATCGATATCTTCTCTTGATATCAGTGGAAAGCCACATGAATTTGCTAAACCTTGAACCATGTTTGTTGCATGAGAATAAAATCTTTATTTACCGTTCATACAATTTTCCAGAGTGTGTAAACTCAAATTGAAGCATGTTATCAAGCTGTTCCCATTTTTAGATTACGCTGAGTTTGAACGTTTTAAGTCAAATAAATTGTATCGTGCCTGATTATTAAAATTTCCTTTTTGCACCTTTTAGTTTTTTTCCTTCAAAATTTTTTGGATCGTTCTTGAATGATAGCTAAAAATTATTTTTAATTGATTTCATTTTCGATCAGCTCAATATTAACATATGAAGGCTATCCATATTTAATAATTTGAAGTTATGATAGAATATTACTGTGTATGCAGGCTTTTAGAAATATAACCAGGTTGTTTATTCACGAAGTATGACAACTTACTTGTTTTTTCACTCAAACACATTCCCTTTTTCTGTATGAATATCCGTTGTACATGAGATGAAGAAGCCTTGATGCGATCATTTCATTATGTCCAAGTAACTCAAACGTATTTTCATGAATATCTATCTTATTGGGAAGTAAATCTTTCCACGTGGTAATAAAATACCATATTTTTATTGTTTTTGCCCTTCTAGCTTTTCTTGATTTTTAGAGTATGAAAGGCTCAAATGTGGTCTAGATGAATTCTTACCTAATTTTTAAACATATTTTAAAAATTATAGGATATGGGTAGACTTATCAAAAACAAAGCAACAGATAAATTTAAGCTCTTCAAATGGAAGTGATTGATGAGAAAAAACCTGGGTTATAAATTTTTATTAATAGCGTCTGAAGGCCTTTTCGAAGAGATAACTAGTTTGGATAATCACAAAATCAGTAATACCTTCAATTTTGATTCAAAAAAACATTCACAAGATAATTGAGTTCGTGCGCCTTAACTACGCCATGTCAACCTCTAAGTAGATTAGTGTTCGAGTTAGTGCCCGGTTTATGATGTTCGGTGGTTTTTATAGTCTAAAGGAAATTTTAAATGTTGAAAGTATGAAGAAAATAGTTCCTTTTTACTCATCGGAAACGTCCAAAATATATAAAACCTCAATAAAGAATTGTGTGTAAGATAAAATTACAAATTTTATATTTTCTAGTGTTTAAAGTTATTTATAAATATTTCAGTGATTCAGAATCATCGAAAACTGAGAGATTATCTGACTAATATTACTTTTATTGTTACAATGTACAAATTTCTTGAAATTATAATGGCTTCCAAAATTTTCATTCAAAATGTGTAAAATATTATTTGAACATTCGTGATTTTAATTTTCACGGATTTTTAAGAGAACATTTCAAAATAATACAAAGGGTAGTAATTCAGAAAAATATTTAAAAACTCATTTGACCAAAAATTTTATATTAAAAAATCACACTTTTTTGACGAGAAGGATTAGTCCAACCTATCATGGCTTCTTTCCAAGGACATTGACGTTTATTTTGTCTTTTAGTGAAGCTACTCTTACTAAAAGTCGCCGTTCAGCGCTTCAACGTCTTTTCCGAACCCTAATCGAGATTTAAACATCTCTTATCAGGTTGTGTGGAGCTCTCACCCTCTCTTCGGACCACTCTGACAATCTTACTTATGAGGTATTAGTTCCTCCGGTAAAAAAATTTCTTTGCTCGTTTAGGTTGAGAGGAGTATCAGTCTCCGCACCAATACATCCAAATTGTACGCGTAAACCTTGTATTTATATCTAACAGATGAAATAAATGTGTTAAAAATACTATTATTTATCATATTGAAAATAAATAAAATAATTTCAAATTAATTTTCTTCAATCAAGTTTTGATTCTTCAAACATCGTATGCATACTAACTACAAATCTTGTGGAAAAAATTATTCCTGCGATAATTTGGCTCCTATTATGAAAACAAAACTGAAAATATCTTTTTTATCAATTTATAAGCAAGCTTGTTTTTGAAGATGTACCTCAGTTTCTTTATCCTCCATGCGCATAAATTTCTTCTTTAAGATTGTAAATTCTCTTTTAAAGAAATTTGGTTTAATTATTCAATTTTTTCAAAGAAGATCATCTATTCGGCGAATTTGATTATTTTATTCCAACATATTTTGATGATTTTGTAGTTTTCGATTTTTTCCCACTTAATTTTCTATAAGAATTTTACAAATTATTTTTATTTTGTTATCCTCTCTAAACTTCAACCGATAATATTTTAATAAAATTTTACCGATATAAGGAAGTAAAAAATACCACTTTGAAGATTTTATATATTAAATTGTTTCTATGTTTCAAACACATTCATAAAACATACAATTGAGGAAAACAAAATCAGAATAATTGACAGATCTATTTTAAATGTTACATATGTTGAAGTCAAAATTTTTTGAAAATGGAAACTAAATTCAATTATTTCAGAAATTCAAAACCTATCATTTTTAAAGTAATCAAGGTACCAGCGTCAAAGAGACACAGTCGCTCTAAAAGACCGATGAGAGAGGGATGATTTTAGTGCGTGAGAGTCAAACACAACCCGAAATTACATACTTACATCTATACTATGATGTAGACTGAAAGGCATGACCTAAGCAGTATATTTTCACAAAGTAAGTAAAATAAACAAAAAATATTTATGACACCCGAATAAGCTTGACTCATCCATACTCTTAAAATTAGTTTATTCTTATATTTTTATGAATAAAATCATAAAACATCTTGAAAACAAGGATGTGAATTATATTTCATACAGCTTAAACATTATTCATGCTCTTATTTAAGAAAATATAACACCAACTAAACAAATTTATGGTAATATTGAGATGTATTATAACACAGCAGATTATCCCTCTCTTTCAAATCTCTAATACTAAGTGTTAAATAACGTATTCATCGAACAAAAAACAAGTTCGGTCCTGTTTTGACAGAAACAAACCAAGAAAACAGTTTTGAAAATTATTCTCATCGTTATGGAAAAATCTTCAGAAATACTTTCTGATCAATTGGGATTAATACGCAGGATTTTCAAGACGACTGGCTTTTGTTCAATTGAATCATTTTCAGACTATCTGAAATTCTATAAAACTCAAGCGTTGAATTTTACATAAGTTATTTTTTCAAATTTTGGGGAAATATTTTCTTTTTTAAAATCAAATCACGATAATCTACATTAAAAAGAGTTAAAACCATTATTCAACTACTATTAAAGAAAATAATTAATCTTTGAGGTGAAAAAAGTTTGAAATGGATTTAAATCAACGGCATCGTATATGATGAGTCTTTAATTAATTTTATGGAATGTATATTTTAAACATACCATGTATTTTCAAATGAATTTAACAGCTGTGTTTATGTCATGTTCAAGTGTGTTTGTTTGATTCAAATGGTAGATTTCGATCTAGATAATAATATAAGACCAATATATTGGCTTTCTGAAAATCTAAAATACTGTTTTGATAAATTAACATGCATAAAGAAAAGTAAGACATCGGTTTATTGTTGCCTATTTAATTTTTCATAAAAGTGCCCAGAAATATCATAAATAAAACTTTGAGAAAAATTAAAGGATCTTTTGAAGTTTTCAAGAGATCTTGATCGATTTATTGAGAAGTAGTCCATGTTCCTAGTTATTTATTATAAGGTACAAGTCAAGAATATAAAAGTTAATACAACTAATGGTCACACGATCCAGGATAAATGAAATATTTTCCATCATTGGTTATTAAAGTTCTAGTAGGCAATCACCCATTTAATGAACCAAACCAATAAAGATGGACATTATATTTATTTAACCCCTCATAGGTAGGTAGATGAATATCAACAATAATCTTGAAAAATTCCAGTAAAGTTTTATATTTGAGAAATCTCGAAAATAAAATTTTTTAATGAAAGATAAAAATGTTAAAATCGCATGAACATCAGTATTAAAATAACAATAAGTTGGAATAATGTCAAGAATCCTTCAAAAAATTGATTAAAAGAAGTGAAATAACAAAATATGCAGTCAAATTAACCACACTAAAATTTTGTTTCTAAATACTGAATTAAATAAATAAATAACTTAAAATATTTTATTCATGATTTTTTAAAAATATACTTTAACTATTTAAGTTTTTATGGAGCAAGGGGGAGGGGTAAACCGATTGGACTTCTTTCGATAAACGTTAACTTCAATTACTCTCTTTAGTACAGCTCTTTTAAGTGACTTACTCCACTCGGCACTCTTTCGTTGTGTAAACACTAGTAATTTGATAGTAGAGAACTATCACCCACAAAAATCCTCACACGATACTGGGCCCATTCGAGAAAACCGCCATCTTTGGAATTAGTTGGTTGGGAATTTCACATATCATCTCATATATCAAAGTCGATGAAAAACATGGTGAAAATAAAAGTGATATTTCTCACAAAAAATATCTAAAATTAAAAAGAAAAAACATGAAATTTTGTGGGTAATGAGGCTGTGCAGAAAAAAACAACTGTTCTTCAGTGTAAACAGGCTGTTTCTTCGAATAAGCCCACAAGTAGTGAATCTAACTCGGTATATAATGGTTTGAATATTAAGATGAGACAAAAATTGTATAAATTCCTCGAAAATAGCATTTTAATTAAAGAATATCAACATAATTTTTTTATTTATATCATGGATAAATTTTAAAAAGTTCATTGTAGAATAAGAAAAAATCTCTTTTGTTTGTTCATTAAAGGTTCGAACTTATTCGTTCCTAAACTGCAAAAATAGAGATATTTCAAATTTAAAATGATAAAGTAATTTTGACAAGAATTAAAACTAAATTGAAAAAATTGATGTTCATGAATGTAATAAAGCAGATTAACATCAATCAGATTTCCACTTTAAAACGAATTTTATAGATTTTAAGGAGGTTGATTGAGAAAGAATATTTCCAGGGTTGTTGGGTGTCAAAATATAATCAGAAAATCAAAGAACTTCATGCTTAATATAAACTCATAGATGAAAGCGTAAACGTATTCCTTTGAGAATTTAAATAGTTAAAATTAAAGCCTTCATCCTCGTAAAATTTCTGCATTCATTCAAGATGAGTCATTACATCACGTTAAATGCTTGACCAGTGAGTGTTCAAGGAGCGACAAACGTCAAAGGATATTTTAAAATGTATTTCGGTTTCTTAAGATTGGCAATCCTATGAAGTGTTAATTTGAGTAGAGGAGAAGGATATACATCCCGCAGAGGTAAGGTAACCCTAATTGAAGGAATACTGGGTTCGATTTTGAATTGCTGTGACTTAAATAATTTTTAACTCAAGCCGTCTTTTAAAAGTTGCCTTTGGGAGGTTGTTCTTTTAACAACCAAAATTAATTTGGCATGACTAACCAGGAGAGTGGTATGAAACTCAAAATCACTTTGATTAATGTCCTTATAGGTTTAACTTATTGTTACCTCTTAATATCTGGAGGTATGCTTGACAAATATAACAATGATAAAGCTAGAATCATAGAAAGGGAAATGTCAGATATAGTTAATATGAATTATACTTTGATCATGAAAAAAATTTTGATAAATAATAATTAACTGTATAATTTACTAATATTTCACGTGGTGATTCAAGATTTCAAAAATAAAATTTGAACAAAATGATAAGAAGTTAATTTGCTTTCACGGTGGTTTGCTTTTGTGTAAACCAAGTTTAACTTACTTACAAAAAATTAAATACACTCGGACGAAAAATTCAAAGGTTTTGTGTGTTATTCATCAGCAGTATTTTCAAAATACGAGAGTTTAATTTTTTTCATTGAATTTTTCGTGATGATAAACGTAATATTTAACGTTGGATCGTATTATGATGTTTAAGAAAACAACAACATGGGATTTTTGCCACGAGCTGGCTGTTACAACCGAATATGTATAATTAATTACAGTCTGACATCAAAAAGAGAAAAAACATTTGTTAGAACACATGCTCAAACCTGTTCAATTGAACTGATGCAAAATAGATTTTAAATTTATCAACAAATTTAAAAAACTTTTACTTTTGTATCACCATGAACAAATTGGCCTCCACATTGTCAAATAATTTTCAAGAATGAGGTTACGTGCAGTATTATACCAAGAGAGAAGCACAAATGTTCCTCTGCAATATGATATTTCAGATTATTTCATAGATCTGTGTTAAAATTACATATTTTTATTTTTAAAAATAAATGCACACACGGTACGCTGAATTTGTTTGTCATGCGAATAAGAGAATTGTTTCCAGCAGGGGAGCCCATTTTAACTCAGGATAGAGATTTGTTGACTGAATATACAAGGATGTAATCACCAAAATTCTCTTAATGTGGTTCAAATCCACCTTAAATTTTCGAGGATTATCTTTAATTCGTGGAATCATATATTTTTCGTAATTTTACATTTATTGCCTATGTTAGTTCTGTTAAATCTATTTGAACCAGTCTGACATCGCAACTTCCTCGAACCCGTTTCAGACCATTGGTTATTAAGATATTTATCCACAAATGAGATATGTCTCAAATCTAAAACTCATAAATAGAGATCAAATCGTATAAGGGTATATTTACAGCGTATAATTTTCATATTACAACGTATTCCTTTTATGATTTGCTTTATTTGAATGTCACGTAAAACTTAATACGAAGAATGATTTAAACTCGACAGCTCTAACTAAGTATTTGCAATGAATTAAAATCTTACATTTTTCAGTGTTATTAAAAATATTTTGAAGTCATGAAAATAGATTTATTCGAGATATCGTACCTCGAGCTCAAAGTATAGGATGAGATGGTTTAATTTGCTTGTTTATAGGTGTTGGTGTCTTTGAGTATTATTTCCATTTTTGATGAAAATCATACATATTTGATTCTATATCGCAGAGTTTTATTTTTTGGTCTGAAAAGTTGCAACAGATTTTGGAAAATAGTCCTTAAATACTCTATGAATTTGTTTCTATATCTCTTTATTGTTAGCAGACAAGTTGTATCCCTGCCCATAAGTTCCCACAAAGCATTCTTAAATTTTAAACAGTTGACTTCTTGTTTTAACTTTAGATTGTATATCATTTAAAAAATTTTAATTTTTATTTGTTTGGGAAGGGCGAGTTTAAACTATCAGGGCGTCTTTGAAATGAAGTTTCCTCGTGTTTCCTTTATTCGGTGAAGTTCTGCTTTCTAGGTTTTGTTGTTAGGAATATTTGTCCAGGTGAAAACATCTGCTCGAATATTGTTTGACTCTTACCTTCGTCAGAACCAATGAGTGCGACCGTAACTTCGAGGCATTGGTGTCTTGGAAAATAACAACTTCTCTAAATGGTAAAGGCAACGGAAGAGAGTCCTCCGTACTCTGTTAAAATAAGTCAGAAACTTCTCTCTACACTTGTAGCTTATCCGCCGAATAGAAGAAACAAAGGCCGATAAATAGCTCTTTGAACTTGGTAAAAATGATGAATCGGATTAAGTCAACAATTGAGGCATATCAAGAAGATCAATGAATAACGACAATGAAAGAGGACGTTTTAAACATAAAAAAGTATACTTCGTTTCATATAAAGATTAAAGGACATTATCAAAGATGAAAAAAGGAATAATTTTCACATCTTAATTTGATCAAATAAATTATAAGTGTTTTATCCCCCCAAAACAGAAAAAACATTGATTTTGTCTTTTTTTCCATCCCGAAAAACAGGATATCTTCAATCGGAATTATTAAATATACGAACACTTTAAACTAATTTTTCATATTTAAGAGTTTGACGTTAATAATCTAAGTGATTTAAAATTACATTCTTTCATTGACAAAGTACATTCTTTCACTCTTTAGTTGTTCCAAATCAAAAAGTCGTCCACGTCGAACGCAGGTAAAGAAAAAACTGATTTTCGACACTATCGACCAAAAATACAAAGAAAAGTCAAAAAATTTGGCAAGATTCAAGTTATTTAGCGTTATAGGTTAGATTAGTGAGGAATTAAGGCGGTGAAAACTATTTTTCGGAAAAATATAGCCAATTAAAAAGTTGTTAGAGGTCAGAGCTTTTTATCCACATTCGTTCAACTCTATAGAGCGTATTCTGAGGCTCCATAGGAACTAATTAATAAAAAAATGAATGATACTCAGATTGCGTTTTGTATAAATGTATAGTTAATCGTAAATGCTCCTTCAAACACGACAACGCATCTTTTGCAAACATACTATTAGCTTCAAAAATACGAAGATATATCTAAATATACCTGCGTGATTTTTTGAATGATTTGGTGGGGTTGAGTATTAAAACAACTCCGAAGCGCACGATCGAAGTTATCAGATTCAGACCTGGCGTGCATCGGATTAAGAGCCTGCACAGCTCGAGTTCTTTGTAAAATTTTCTGTGTTTTCTGATTCACTTCGTTGCTTTCAAACTGGAAGTTGGATAAATTCTGGTTTCGATTGATCCTTTTTGGGAAATTTATAAAGTTCAGTAATTAATGCTTCGAACGTCTTTCTTTCTTTCATTGGAGTGTATACCTGACCAGTGCAGATCCATCCATCAGGTCGTCCTCTACACAAGTTAAAGAAGGCGTTTTTAACGATTCTGGGCTTCTTTGAAATTTGGTATGATTCTTGAGCAAATTGTGTATTTTTACAGTTTTTTCATGAGAGGTTTTGAAGTCTTGCTTATCCGTTGAATTTATTGTATGAGCTCCAGAAATAGATTGCTTTGTATGGCTAGTTGTGGGCTTTTGAACTGTCATGCTAAGAGGACCAAGATTCAGATCTTGTTAAGATTTATGCCTCAGACTAAGATCAATTGGCATTGAGGTAGAACTACCTTCAGTGCTTGCGAGATATTCCTTATAGTCTAACCCACTAGGTGGGGGCTCTGCCATGGAATGGGGGCAGACAATAAAGTTTTACGCGTTTTATTGATAGATTACTGATTGTACCTTTCTGTATTTTTATTTATTAGAGCCAGACCAAGTGAAAAACTTTGTTCCCCATCATCAAAGCATTCCACTGGTAATCCGTCGAAACTCTAAAGTTAGGTTTTTTGTTTTTCGGTGGATGGTTTAATTTTTTTAGAAACAATCGAAAATGGAGGAGAAATGGCATTTTGAGTCAAAATAACCATTGAAAGAACTAAATATGGTGGCATGAATCCACGAATGAGATATCAAAGTGCGGAATATAGTTCTTATCTTTATAATAGTTCAAGAATATGACCGTTAATGTTGGTTATGTTTTTCAGAGTGATACTTCTTTAAGAAAGTTTGTTTTTGTGAAAGAACAACGTTTTTTAATTTTGTAAAAAGATGGTTAGAATACACAAGTGGGAATTATTGTGGTTAAATTTCCTCCTTTTGTAATTTTTGACAAATGTTCGTTTTCGATTCAAAATTATATATTCGCGCCATTTTTAAAATTTTATAAAACAATGAAGTTGTTTTCTCTTTTATGAAATTAAAAGTCCGCAAGAGTCGTTTACTCGTCGATGTTTGGCGTAGGTCAAAAAAACCACAATTGTAATTTTTCGAAAAATGAAGCCATAGTTTAATATCTTTACACTTTTTTAAATAAGGTTGCTTTAATCAAAACGTAAATTAAATATTCTCAGGGATAAATGCTTTATATCAAAAAAGATACTTGGATAAATTTATCTATAAAACAGTTCAACTGATAATTTTTATTTCAATATCGCTCAAGAATGTCAGCTTAAATTTAATTTAATTTTTTGCGAAGATATGAAAAAATTAATTGTTTCCGATGATTAGGCAAATAACAATGTTGTTTACGCTTGCGCTCTTGATGTAGTAAATTACTTCCTTCAGATTTACTTCCAACCATTGTTTCAGAAATATTTTAAAGTCTGTCAAAAATAAAACAATTTATATTTTATTTGAGCCATGTGTTTGAATTCTAAATCACCAGTTTTTGACTTTAAAGAACATTAACATTAAATTTTTCCAAATTGCACACTTTATTGAATTAAGCAACAGAATTAATTTTTAAATCTAAAATGAATCTCTTACTACATGAAATCACGGGTGATATAATTCGATGCGTAGAAGGTATTCTAGTTTTTATCGATCAACTGATAAATTTTTTGAACTAACATAATTATAATTAAAACAGCTTCAAAAACGTTGCAACAAAAACTCAAAAAAGAAGGTTGGAAATATATCAGTATGTTTCCACGTCTTGCACTTTTGATAGATGACCAAGATTTTACGATAAAATTACCAGCAACGTTCAGGTAATTTCTACACATTTTTGGCATATGAAATGTCGTAACTGTATTTAGTTTGTAAAATCATCACAACACAACGCTTTTAACTAATTAAAAAAAAATTTGTCCTAAGTTAAAAAGAGTGAAGAAAATGATAAATTATATTGCTTCGTAATATTTCAGCTTCCTACGGTATTTCTAGATTTGTGGAAATTTTCACATTGTCGAGTGAAGAATCGTGGTTAAGAAACTCTTTAATACTCAAAAGGCCCCCAAGTTACAAATGGCTGATTTGAAACGTCACTATTAACTGCAGATTCTTGAATTTCGTACCTTACAATATTATACCAGTCCATTACTTTTACTACAGAAATACTTTTACCTCTGAAAGCTGAAGCAATCATAATAAACTATTTAAAGCTTTAGCTACTCGCTCTAGTTGGTTGACACACAACTTCACACTTAACACTGAAAATAAACAAGTTTTTATCATCGTTTCGAGTTTTCGTATCCATATTTATCGACGCGTGCGCAATCTTTACATCTTTTTAGGCTGTTTCGCTCGTGATTAAAGTTACCAGTTTAAAGGTATGATTTAATTGACGCAGCGTTCTCTCTATTCTACTTAACGAAACTTTCACAAAATTTTTTCACTTTATATAGAATTTCTGTTTTGAATCAGTTCATCCTTCACATACGTGGGCGATGAACTGATACTTTATTCAAAAGTCGATTTTAGGCCAATCAAATAGACTTTCTATCTGAAGGATGTCACCCATTTGATATTTATTTGTTCTGTTAACAGTATGGTAGTTGATGCAAAACAACGCAGTCATTTGAGACACATAAGAATCCTGTCTTTGCAACTATCATTTCCTATCAATCAAATGAAATTTGACTATTCCTAAACAAGGGAGTGCTTTTACGCATTCACCGAGATACCTAGTTTACTCCTATTCCGTTTCTAACTTAATTTATTTGTTTATTATTCTAGACCGCAGAGAAGATTTGCTCAGTTATATTTGTAAAAAGCCTTTATTGTTGGTAGTTTTTGAAAAGAGTTTCCTAATTCATCACGTTATCTCCGATTTTTAGATCTAAGGTTCATAATTAACCACTTAGTTTTGGCATCTGTGAGCAGGTGGTTAACATTTCGCATACATCATGACAGAAGCTCTAAAAGAAATTGAAAACGCGTATTTGATTGTCAAAGTTGAAAGGAGTCAAAGGCTCTTTGTGATAAATCAAATTCAAATGTTACCTTTGGAGTTTATTCCAAGGTTTATAAAGCTGATCCAAAACCCCGTCAAAAGGTAATTCATGTATTTAAAAGTAAACAGAAAAACTAAAATATTTGGTTGATTTGTCGTTTAATTTTTTCGAATAAATCCCCACGACTAAATTTAGTCTATCGTTGAAAAAGTGAAATTTGCGTTTCGCACTGCGTGGTACCGAAAGACGGTCTGATATGGCTTATATCTGTTATATCGTGACTGCGCGTGCGATAACCTCAATGCACGTTCAATGAGATTAACATATATGCAAAATAAAAAAAAAACATCTGAGAAATGCACTCTTCTTAAATATTTTATCATTCAATACCTCTTATCATAAAAGATTATAAGATACGCGGTTATGACTTCTCAAAGTAAGTTCTATACAATCAGTTTAATTTTGAAAACGATTGTTTTTTATAAATAATTTATCGTTTTTCCAAAATTTGACACCACAACGTAAAAAGTCTGAAAAGTTGTGAAATTTTAATTTTTATAAACTTCGGGTCTGTTCAAAAAAGGCTAGTTTCCACTTTTTAATTTTGTTGTTCCCAAAAAACATTCATTGATATGAAAAAATAGAGTTATTTGTTTTGACTTTATCTAGATTTAAGTTGTGGATTACTATAGAAGCCTGGGTTGTATTATTGAGTTAATTAATAATCTAGCGTACCTCTACCTTGTCTAATAGGTCAACTGGTTAATTTAAATATTAATTGTTTCCATTGGTGCAATATTATATTCAAGTGTTGAAGAACGTTTTTTGTGGTATTGAACGACGAATAATAACTATATGGATATTTTTTGTAAATTTTTAAATTTATGACAGTTTAGCAAATGTTTTAGATTGAATGTTTCTGCTTCTTGGGCATCAATACAGGGAATATATGTTCATCCTATGTGGCAAGGGCAGAGTAAGTGTTTAAGTGAGTTCAAACTTCACACTACTAGACACAAGAGCAATCTAGGAGAAAGTGCTTATCGGAAACAGAACGCCTGAGAGAAGAGTACTTCTTGAGAACATGTATATATGTAATTTCCTTGAAAAATATCTGGGTCTGTTTAACTCATCCAAGTATTCAAAAAAATCGACATAATGATACAAAAAACATACTGTTAATTTTATTGACCTGCGTGGGTTTTTAATATTCTTACCTTAATTTTCATGTTATTTTACCAATAAGAACTCATAAATGAGAGAGGGGTAATTCTGCATCTTTTATTCTTTGCTGATATAATTGTTTCTTGACAGAAGTTATAACTTAATTAGGCCATAAATCTACAATAACGATCTATTTTACAATTTGTTTAGATTTTGTCTATTTAATAGAATAAAACATGGCCAATCGCGCCTAGTCGTTCATATTTAAAAAAATTTAATGGGTTTCCTAACTTTGGCGCATTAATTTAGTGATTTTTTATTTTAAAATGTATTTGTTTTCGCTTGAATTGAAATACTGATCTGGACAGTTAGAATGACCAGTATGTTATATGTTGACGTTAGAAAAGCTTCTTAAATGTAAACTAACATAGAAAACCAGCCATAATTCACTTATCCTTCCAGTGATTGGTTTACAGAGATTTTCAGAATTTCATGTTTTCTTTTATTTGAACCTCTGAAGGCCAATAAGATACAAATTAATTTAAGGAGGTTCAAAAGTTTATTTTAATATATGTATGAAACCATTCATAAAATAGTCATTATTTGAGCGATCTAAATGAGAATATTTAAATCACCGAAAAACTCAAAAAAATTACAGTTAAGAAAACAACATTCGCAGGCGCGATTTCAAAATTTTATGCAAAAGAATATTCTAGAATTATTCAGATAAATGATCCTTCATAATATTTTCAAGTTTGTTTCCGTTTATTTTGTTACTGGCGCGTTTAAAAGATAATGAGCTTCAATTTTTTACTTTTTATGTGAGCAAAGATTACTATCATCGCGACTTTAGTTGTTTTTTCTTTGAAAAGCATGGATGAGCGAACCTACCAAGACACAGTCTGAAAGTTTTTTAAAATTTTTTTAGTTTCTTCTATGAATCTCTAAGTACAAGCTTTTCCGTTCAGCCCTTCACTCCGTTAGCCACCTTTGTTGAGATGAAAACATCTAGTGTCAGGTAGTGTGAAAGCCTAAACCATTAAAATCTCACCCTCTTCTTGAACCATTAGGGTGACCATACGTCTGCGGCATTGGCGCCCTGGAAAGTTAGGACATTTCTTCTCTTTCGGTTAAGAATACTGAGGAGAACCAACCTTACTCCATCACGAGGTGGATACTTATGTTTACCCTTGCCTCCCCTCGAGCTCGTTATTCTAGTCGATTTTTTTTGTTTGAACAGATGAAATTTTAAAAGAACTGTGATCGAAGATACAATATTGGTTAAAAATTATTTTGCAAGGTTCTTTGTAAGAAGTTGTCATATTCTGTGATCGGTACAACTGAAGATCTTTTGTAAATTTTTTCACAATGATTCACGCAGAAAAAAGAATCTCATGTGATCTATATTATAAATTATGTTAACATCAACTTTTTTATGTTTTATTCCTAATTTTTCAAGTTATTGAAACTCATATGATCTACTTTTTAATTTATATTTCATCAACTTACATCCTCAAGATTTCAGTTTGAGTAATTTTAATTTCCCCATGTAACATCTAATTTGCACATATAAACATATATGATTGAGAAATTTAGCTTTTTAATGATTAAATATTTACAGTTAAGGAATTATAAGGCGCGCTAAAACATGTAACTGACACAGTAAATAATTTATGTAAATTCTCCAGTGCTTCAACAATAAAAAAATCGATATTTAAATTTCTGACAAATTAGAATTTATTTAGTTTCATAATCACGTTTTCAAAGTTGTCGTTATTGACTCATAAACCTGAGGATTCATTCTAAAACAAGCAGGTTACAAAGTTTTTGTCTCCAGTAGCAGACACATAAACGAAATCTCAAGCATATTCAAGTAATTTGATGATCTTAAATAAATCTGGATGTATCAATCCACCGTAGGTTAAGCCTCAGTGTTATAATTTACTTTTTCTTCTTCGCATATATACTTTCAAAATATACCATAAACTGAAAATTCAAAAAAAAGTATAACATTTCTCGTGACAATGTATTAAATTACTCTAACGGATTTGAAGGAATTATATATTCATTTCGAAATAGTAATTCTGGAAGATGTTCGGAAGATATTTGAATTCTACGAAGAAAGATTTAAGGACAGCACAGCAGAATTGGAAAGAGACTTATCGGTCTTGGAAAGAGTTAAAAAATTAAGGTTGAAGAGAACGGCGTCAAATTTGGACACATACAGTTATTTTATGTCTTTTTACTATCATGAATCTTGCTATGAAATATGCAGGTAACAGAAGGTTTGTTAAAGAGGGTGACATAAATCATTTGGACGTTTGCCATTTCTTGAATGTTTTTAATTTATTTTAATCTGTATAAATCGAAAATTCAGGTATTTTTTTATGACTGAGCACACAAAGCTTTCGGTTCCATCTTCGATACCATGACATGCCTTGCTTTCCTTCAATTAGTAGATGTGAGTTGCGATACTTTGTAACGTTTGATAACGAACAGAATGTATTGACTGTTTATTGTATTGTGTGAGATTCCCAGCGAACCTATGCTCCAGAGTTACGTTTACTTTTTATAGGGATATGAGAGGGTGAGGCTTCAACTAGATGAGAGTCCTACATTACCTGATCAACTTTGTTTACACTACGAAATGGTCCCGGGGTGAGGCGCTGAAAAGAGCTTTACCAAAGGGTGTGATAGAAGTAAACTTACTTTGAAACTAACTCTGAAAGGTTTACCTCATCCTTGTTCTTCAAAAATTGTATTTTGTGGGTTTAATGTATTAATATTGATATATTTAAAGTTGTAAAATACAAAATGGGAAACAAAAAAAGAGGATCTTGATGCACATTTGAATAGGTTCGAGTATGCGTGGTAGGTTGGTTAAGCGATGGTGCAAAAATCACTCTCATCAACGTTTTATTGATTTATGGATTTTAAATCTGATCTCCTGCAGCACAGGATCGAGCTCACTCATGAGGCAAGTTTAAAATTATGAAAAATTGAGTTTATTTATGAGGCAACACGATGGAAACGGTTCAATAAAAAGTAACTTTGACAAATTAGTTCTCATTTATGGAGCATTCTATCATATCTCTCACGGGACATCTCCCGAAATAAAGATCTATAAATCCTCAACTTTCACACAATTCTGTCACTATTGGAATTAATGTTCAAAAATTGTAATATTATACTTTAAACAAGCAGCTGTATTATTTGTAATTAAAAAACGTTCATTACCGAATACCACGTAAAGGTTTGCAAAACTAGGTATGCCAGTGGCTGAGAGCAAATTTTCTTTTACCTTTCTTGAACCGGCTTCAATAAATGAAGGCTATGATATAAAAAAGTCTAATGTATATTTTCGCATTCAAATAGGTCACTCTTAACTTTTGATCAAGCAAGGAAATATATTACAAAGTTATTTTGAAAAAAATCAACAAAATCCGTTACTGATTTTTCAATCATGAGGACGATTCCCTTGATTGACATTTTATAGCAGAAATAACAGGTTTTCGGGGAATATCTGCGATTGAAGATTCTGAGACGAAATATCAACATAAATCTTTTATAAAAGATTTATAACTGATTACGTTGAAGCTACTTGGCAGTATGCCGAATATTAGAACACTCAACAAAAATGTTCAACGACATTTTTTCGAAACAATCCGAACATTTTTTAAACGTGAGACGCAGAAACTTCTCATAAAACCAAAAATCATCGATTTAAATTTTTCACAATTAAATAAATTGCTGTTATTTGAGTTTTCACTTGTACAATGTATGCTTGATTACTATAGGTAATTTTTTAAACTTCAAGTAACGATGATAATTTCCATTAAAGCTCAATGAACGATAGTAATGGCTTTATTGTACTTTTTTCTTTGATAGTTTGAAAATGAATGACCAAATGCAAATTCTAGAGCTTTTCGCATTACGCGGGAAATGTTTCCAAGCATGGAGGATAATTGCATGTTTTTGTTTTGAAAAATCGATAAAATGTATTGTTATCGATTTTAAACCTTTGATCACCCACCACTTTCGAGCTTTCGATATCCACAGGTTTGAGATTCAACTTAACAAGAGTTTTAACTCTATTTTTACTCAACATTACTCAGAACTACAAATCATAAAAGTTCCCAATGTGTCTCAACTCAAAGATTTCGATAACTTAGTCATGGAGAGAATTTTTAGTTGGAAACAATTCCACTTTATTAATTTATTCAAATCTGCATATTATTAGGAAAGATGTCAGAAGAGGCATATGATCACATAAAGAGAGGAGGATACTGACTTTTGGGAGACCATATTATAAAGGCAAAGTTATGAATGGGTTTCATTATATCTCAAAGATATAATTGTAAAATGGATAATGAAGGAAGTTTAAATTCTTAGGATCGACTTCAAAAAAATTACGTTTTACAAAAGGTTGATTTTTTAAGTATTTTGTCTGGAAGCCGGGCGGTACTTTACTTTGTTCAAAAAAGATTAAAAAACATAAAATTGTAACAACACTCAAAATATTAACTTTTTAATATCAATGAAGAGCAGACTCGACTGGAATGGCGACAGAGAACGTCCTCTCGAGAAAGGATTTACGGTTAAGAATTTCGGAATGTGGAAATTTAGAATGAGAATCATATCTTATTTTTGTCCCTTAAACTCTGAGCTAGCTTTCGACTTTTCTAAACATTTAATGGTGTTTTGTCATCTTAGAAAAAACGCCACGTAAAGTTAAATCACACCAAATTGAATTAGAACTGAACTGTTGATGAACTAGTATACATATGAGACTTTATGGAATTATATAAAACATGGATTTTTTAAGCCCATATAAAAATTACAGTTGTTGATATGACTCTTGCCACAACTCTGCACGTGTTGACAGTCAAAAAAATGTTCAAAGAGATATAGTTAGACTTCACAGAAGACTAATAATATTGAAAATCCTTTCGGAATACATACATCGAAACGCGTATCATATCAACAACGTTGGATTCAAATTTATAAATGAAAGAAAGCCTTGATAGCTATAACATACAGTTTTTTCACTTCGCAGA
The DNA here is from genome assembly GCA_024349245.1 of Neodontobutis hainanensis. NCBI lineage: Eukaryota > Metazoa > Chordata > Actinopteri > Gobiiformes > Odontobutidae > Neodontobutis > Neodontobutis hainanensis. Next base: position 41,603 of record JALDNG010001722.1, read on the forward strand.
TCCAATACCTAAACATCTTAAGTTGACAAAAAACTGAAGATCGATCATTACAGGCTTGGTAAAGGCGCAAATATTGAAAATTCACGTTGAGGATCACATGAGATTCGATAAGAGACAGAAACTTATACTATTCACGCAAATGATCCTAAATCTACTATTATGCAGATAGAGACATGACATCCCTGTGATTTGTTTAAAATTCGGATATAAAAACAAAAGCCAACAATTTTAATCAATTAAAACAGTTTCAAGATCTCATTATTCATTGTTGTTTGTTCAATAGTTTAAGTGAAAATACTATTTTAAATTATTTAATAAAGATTTAAATTGGTCAAATGACCACCAGTTAGGTTTCTTTTGGTTCTATATTACTAAGATTATGAATTTTCATAAAATATTCCAAGAAAGATAAAAAATCATCATCTGTCTTCATCTTTGATTTCTCAGTGTTTTGTGTGTTTTCCGGTGTTTGATGTTTCAGACATTTAAGCCGCTTATGCAGGGCGGTAAAAGCCGAACCCTGCGGTAATATCATAAGAATTCCATTCAAGGAATTTCGGATAGAAACGCCGTAATAGGGATTTAAAAGGCGCAAGCGTAAAACTAAAATCGCGCAATGAAATACATGTAAATATAGGGGATTCCAAAAGTTGAACCAGATGGTCAAATTCGAGTAAATTTTCAATTAGAGGCTCGAAATACTCCATCTTCTTCACAATTTCGAATGCCAAAGCATAGTTACTTGTCAGAAAACAGAGAGAAATGGCTGAAGAGGGATTGTAAGCCCAACATTTGAAAATTGTTTCAAAAGCATGGTATTTTTCCTGAATTAAGCACTTTAAAAACTTTTGTTTCATTGTATATCAAAAATAGCCTTGCCGATTTTGTTGTGTCAATTGTCAAGAGGAAAATATTTAGATGGTTAATTAAAGTCGAAACCGACTTCTTGTCGATTTTATCAACTATTATCTCACTTATTTTGCAGTACAAAAAAATAGGGTCAATCGAACTGCATATCGTTTTGATAATGATTGCACCTTTTCTTTAAGGCGAGCAAAGTTGTCGGCTATGAAATCATTGATCAATCGGTGAAGAAAAGTAGTCAAATACTCATCAGTTCTGGAGTGAGCTATGGAGGAAGTGCAAATTTCAGTTAGCAAAGAGACCGAAGCACCCAAAACAGTCAATGAATTCGAACGAGTGACTTCCAGCAAGGACTCAAAAAAATTTGGTAAGTTTGCACAAAACTAAAATCTTGAAGGTGTTACTTTTAAACAGAAATCAGTCATCAAAATCTGAAACCAGTTAAGCGCGATCAAAGTGTATTTGTCTTCATCGACTTTAAGCCACTTCAAAAGAATATTTGAAAAAAGCTCAAAGTTAAAAGTAGGCTCTTTTTCTTGGCTCAAAGACACCTTATGCGTTAGATTTTTAAGTTTCAAATTGACATCAGAAGCCTTCTCGAAGAGTGGAGGATAAAGATTACATGGACCCAGGCATGGGATGATTGCATCTAGAATCATCGGAATTAGAAATTTAGTTCTTTCTCCATAAATTTCAGTTATTGAAGAGATCCAACTCAACGAAATGAACTGAATAGTTTCATCTGATGTGATTAATAGGAGAACTTTTTGATCTTGCGTTGACTAACAAAACATCCATTGCATGAGAAATACTAAACCGCTCTGGGTGCATTTGGATGAGCTTCAAAAAGTCGTCCAGAAGGCGTTCAACCCTGATTTACGACAGGTTAAACTTGTTCAACAATACTTTATTGCTTTCTGAACACATGCTCAAAAGCCCGTCCAACATAGTGGGAAGGTACTTAACGGACTGCAAGGGAGTTAAACACAGAAGAAACGAAATCTGAATCTTGATAATGTACTACCCAAGAAATGATGAAAAACTTTTCCGAAAGAGTCGTCGAGTGTATATGTTCCTTTATGAAAAGAAATAAGGATTCGTCGCATTCGTATTTTGGTTCCTTAAGGGCTTCCTAACATTACAAAACTACAGACCATGAGTTGTCCTGATAGAGCGTTGGCGGCATCACGCACACAAACATCTAAGTCTGCCACTACCTATGATTAAAAGAGATCACAACTAAAGAAATTGCGCTTAAAAGTTGAGGAACATGTTTACAAATTCCTGCTTTAACCGTCCGCGTGATGTTAAGAGACACTTCACATGCAGCCAGACGAATTGTGTGGTCTTGGTCGGAAAAATAGGCAACCACCACAGGAATAAGGGTGCTAAGGTAACCATCTGCAGTCTGAATTAAAAAGATAAATAACTGATCCGAGCCCTTTAACGATGTAGTTTATGGCCATTAGGCCACTTTTTCTTTGAATGATCTGGCTTGAGGAAAGTAGCTGTAGGTCCAACGTCTTTAACAACTCCTGCACCAAGGGAAGCGTGGCTACGTTTTTAAAACTCGAAATTCTCCAAAATTTAAACTATAAAAAAACCTTTCAAGTTCATCAAGTGAATTTTGTCGGGTATCTGCGTATTTATCACTCAAGCCCTGGAGCACCGCGTGAGTAAGAATTGAGTTAACATTCAGCCTCCTTTCCTTTATAGATGTTTCATCTGTTTCACTCATTTGATTTTAACTCTAAAAAGGATGTCTTATTAATTGATTCTGCGCAAAAACTATGTTGATAAAATCTGCTTAAATGCTAATTCTGTACTCTCCTTTCCATGTAACTCGTGTGAAATAAGAAGTTACACATATAATTTGATTATAAAACATATTACAACGGGTTTAATAATCGTTATCTCAAAGCTTGCACTGTGAATGATTCTTAATGTATTGATTGTTATATTTTAAACTTTCGAGAATTTTATTCTTTGTTTTTCTGGTAATTTTTACCTAAAAGTGGCAGTGCTTGATAACTTTTAAGAAACTTGACAGAATATCAACTTATGGCACTAGCTGATTCGATAATATTCCAAATTTGTATGATCGCAGTCAGATTCTTGAATTACCTGAAAAATCAAATGCGCTTTTGAATACAACTGCTTCTGTAAATACTGAAGGTTTACCAATGTAATTTTACGTTTTTATTTTTATTTTTTCGCATTGTTGACAAAATCAAATTTACAAAACATCAAGATGCTATATCCTAAAATTTAATGAGCGAGCTGGTCAAAAACGAAATCATCCGATTACCGACGTAAAAATTATTTTTACAATTTATAATGCTTTGAGGACTTAACTTATTGAAAATATAAAACTATAATATATCCTAAAGTGTTCCCTAAAATTATTCATTTTATAAGTATGTTTTGGCATTAACTAACATGGCTCATAGATCTTAGGTTAGTTACATTATAAAGCTATTTTAAAACTATGAAAATTTTTATGCCTTAAACCTATAAATATTAAATTTGATTAAATCTTAAAATTTAAAATAATCCGTATTGTTATGGAATGCGAAAATTAATTTTGATCAAAACTTTGAATTTACACGTTAATGTTTTTAAAATATGAATATTCACGTTTCAATAATAACCCTCGAAGAAGGAAGAACGTGTGGGTTAAACTTTTAAATATAAAACTCGCTGTTTAATTTTCGAAATTACAGATACAATACCATTGTGCTTCTGAGTTAATAATTATACAAAGTGCCTAGATTTATTTTTTAAGGGTAGTTAGAAAATGTAAATAACCTGGGTTTAAAGTCTTTATTAATCAATTCATCTCGGTTGACAACTACCTGTCAACATCTCATAAAAACTGGAATAAAATTTCTAGTTATGTTCAAGCTTTTCACCATTTTTTCAATTTGAGTTTGCGCCGTTTTTTCTAGATTCAAAAATTAGCTAAATTTTTATCAAATCACAAGATATTTCTTAAAATGGATATTATTGCAGAAATCTTCTGCATATAAATGTAGTTTAACAATTTTTAGGTTATAATGAGAAAAATATATCTCATTAATCTAAATCATGTCAGTACTAAAATTAATCTCTCCGAGATAGAATATGAGAGAATAATGTAAAAATATGTCATCACAATTATAAAGATAATTTAGCAAAATATAGGATATCTCTTGATGATTGTTATTTTAAAGTTTCATGACTTTTCAACCAAAAAAAATATAGTTTTTAAATATCAAAAATTTGCAAACATAAATTCAAAAAGGATTTACCATGATAGAATGCGAGGCTAAAGCAATTCTTTATATTTTAAAAGCATTCATCGTTTAAATAGTGATATTTATAATAAACTAATTTAGGCTATATTTGATTTCATTCAAAAAGTTTACAATAAATTCTTGAAGAACTTTGACTGTAAAATGGAGTAGAGTAACAATACAACTAGTTTCTAACCTGAAAATTCTTCGTACTTAGCTTATATTTTGCTTTCATTGAATATAATCTATAATTCACGAGTCTTGCCGCTATCTACTGAAAATTTAATGGTTCTCGTAACAGCCTATTTTATTGTTAATGTTTTGTTTACTTTATAATTTTTCTATTTCTTATTTTATGTTTGAAATATATTTAATAAAAATAAAATCGTTGAAATCTATATTTTTACATAAAAATCAAAATTTACTTCGTAATTATAAATGATAAATTAATTCATCGTCTTAGCTGACGACGATAGATATTAAATCATGATATCTCTGAAATCACTCGTGTACATTTATTTTTAAATTATGTTTTAAGATATCAATAGTTGAGATGGTATCTAAGAATTATAAAATGTTTGTAAAGAGAAAGCCTTATAATTGTCCTTTCACGCAAGCGCAAATAAATTGTCTAATCTAGAGACAATATGACTCGGTTTACCACGAAAATGCGGTTTTTCATAATGTTGTACAAAAATCAGAAAAGATATTCATAAGCGTTTGAAGATATGTATGCCTTTAGAAGATGTTATTTTGTGTTTTAATGACAAAAGTTTAACCTGTCCGATATTTAGGAAAACTAAAATTATTTAAGGGTTCAAAAATGTTGTTGACTGAAAGATATTTATCAAAAGTTAGTTTTTACTGACATTTCTGACATGTATCACTTCGATATATTCACCTGGTAAAACTTTGAAAATTTTCTAGATAATATAAAATGATTACGAAATTGAATTCGGATTTAAAAACAGCCTTAAAATTAGATAGTTGAGGTTAGACATTCCACGAAGTCATTAAAATTCTCGATTTTTTTCTAAGCATGAACATGACTATTAGCATTTATTTGTTATCAAAATAGTTTATCTTTCATGAAAAAAATCCATTTGCATAGTTATGGCGCATCTTCGCGTTCACATTTTTCTAACGATTTACAGCTGCTCCGCTGATGAAATACGGCTTGTGACTAGTTCCTTTCTTTTCCCAACAACTTGTCACAAAAAGTACCCATTTAAAATTATCACGGAATTTGGAACTATTGATGATAAGGTTTATACAGTAAAATTCTGACAAACGTTAAAACATGATTATAAGACATGAAGTGTCATTGACATCAAAATATGATATTTTTACAAAAATAAATTTTGAATTTAATTAGGTCATTTTCAAATATTGCAAATGGCGCATGATGTATCAAACTACAGATGAGTGGGGAATGGGGAACCGTATTTTTGATTTTTTTAAATCTTATTCATTTATTTTTAGAAATCAGAAAAATATTTCCATGTTTAAAAAATGTGAATTCCATGACATCAATAAAAATTTAATGTTCAGCAGTTAATTAAAAAAATATTTTCATTCGGATACCGTCTGATACCGAGAATAACTGTTCGTGGAAAGAACCTTTAGACGCTACTTCTGTGTGAAATTAATTTATAACAGGCATATCTGTACAGGTAAACGTCACAAGTATCTTGCAACAAGATTCAACGCATACAATTTAAGTAAATTTCATATCACAATCGTGAAATTATGAAGTCAAACATATATTCTGGCAAAACGTAATTCTATGAAAGTTTTAAAGTTCATTCAAAATGTTAGAAAAAGAATTTTCTCTGCTTTTTATTCGGGATAATGACACCTTTCCTCAAAAATTTTTAAGATAATGTATAAGTGTTATTTTTTAATCAAAATATAATTGATTTTCCTTAACAAAATTTATATATGGTTTAATTTGCGCAAACTCGAATAATAAATGAGTCAGGCGGTTCGTTAACTTTTCTAATTTATCAAAGCGATGGTATTTAGGATATGAAAATAACTTTTGAATTGGATTGATAATCAAAGCGAAACAAATTTCCCGCACTATCGCCACATATCATTCAGAATCGAAATATCCAAAAATCGTTCAGCCACACATTTATAAAATCCACAAATTAAGTCATTTTAAGTCATTCTTATAAAACATTTATTATTTTATCAAAGAAATGCTGTCATACTCATTGATAAAGGTAATGCTTCGAAATTGCTAAGAAATTTCCCAAATGTAGTTGGAGTGTTTTTAAGACCTCAATATCGATCTGCTCACTTTATTTGTATATTTTCAGTGCTTAGTTCCTTTTTGAATCAATTATTAAAAACCTTTATTTTCGAAAGTGTGATATAAACGTTCTTCACATAAACCGTTAATCTTCGGCTTAGAGATATTTAAATTGGGTAAAAGGCTTTTTTTGAGAATTTTTTTCATATTTATTCATTATTCATTACGATATATAAACAGATTGAAGTAAAAATAAGACAAATCTTTTTACCCTATGTATGTTAGTACGCTATTTTCAAAATCTGAGATATTGTTCAATTCGACCTCCACTACACCTAAAAAGAAACACTCATGAAAAAATTATCTTATCCAGAGTTAATGTATTTTGCGTTGTATGAATTTAAATAAGAGCGGAATCTTTTCATTATCTGACAATTACTAATTGGATCCAAATGAACACGAATTAAGATTCTAAAAATTTTAAAACCACATTAAAAAATTGCCGAAAATAAAAATTCGACCAAGAAAATAATGTCTATACATTAGTCAATTATGGTCAATAAAGTATAATTAGTAAAAATATAAGCTTTAAATAACGCCGTAATCTCAGATTATTGAAAGTGTTTTATGAAGATCACAAAATGAATTTAAAAAAAATTAATTATTGCAACAGCGATATTGGATATCATAACCGCGTAAATCCATAAAAATAAACCGAAAACTACCGACCGCTAATTTTCATGGATTATGGTATTTTTCATTTTCGTAAACTTATCACGTAACATATCAGGCGAAAGAGTGACGTGAAAGTTTCACGCATTTTGCGTAGATTTTTAATGATTGCTTTCGTTAACATATCATGCGAATCGTTCCTAATAGCATTTATTTATCTTGTCAACTTGAAATAATAAGATGTAATTTTCAATGAAATGAGCCTTCGAGTGTAGAAGTAACAACTTTTTCAATTTTGTTAATTATATTAAAAAACGCATCAAAGCGAATTTTTCAAAATTAAGAATAAATTTTAATGACTGTAAGATAAGTAAAAAATATCTATCTCATCTATATGTGTTTAGGCCGTGCTTTTCTTATTTTGATAAGCTTAGGATACAATTAGCTTACTTGTGGGTGAACAGGAAAGAAAAATATCTTTAAAATGTATATCATCACTTTAGTGTGTCACATACTTGTAAAAAATGTACTAAGACGTCGCAATTAGTTTAAATTGAATAAAAACCGTGATCTCTCGAAAAGAGATGAGGCGTTACACTCTGATAGAACGATCTTCTGTTGAGACTTAGGATTGGATATTTGCTAATGTTCACAACACATAATTATCATTTATTATTTCTACATTGATGATAGAAGGAACACAAATAACTTTAAAATACATATTACTTGCCTTTAAATTTTAAATAGTATTTTGATCAATTTTAATCGTATTCTATGAAAATTTTAAACAAAAATATGTTAATTTAAGTGCGCATTTGTAATTTGATCTCTTAAAGGTCGTAATTTATCATTTTCGATAAAAAGAAACTGGACTATTTCAAATTTTTGAATGATAATTCACTTTTATGTCCAAACACTTTGTTCCCCGAATTTATTGATAATTGGTTTTATAATAAATTGAAAATATTTGCACGAACCATAAATACTTGACTCTGCTCAATATAAAAATAAAGGAATAAAAAATTTTTGGATTTTTCATTTTTCGTAACAGTCTTCATATAGTAATAGAAATTATTAATTCTACACATGCGTGGAAAGTCAAACGCCATCGAAAAAATATTATTCAATCAACATTATTTTTTTAACTATCACAATAAAATCAAAATTAAATGTTCAAAGCTAAGCTAACGCATTAGCTAGAATTTAAAAATATCACAGCTTGAGGCAATCAGATAAAATTGTAGGATGTTTTCAAATACCTGAGTTAAAATGGATGATAATATGGGGAAACTTTCAAAGAGTTGTTATGAGCGCGCCAATTCAACTTATAAAATAAGAATGACTTTTGATACCTAAGGTGCTTAAATGCTGTGAAATTAATTGTATTTTAGCGTTCTAAAAGAGTCTAATCAAGACGAAACAGTTATCACGTTTAAGTTAAGTTTAATGTTAAAATTTGCATGAAATAAGATAGTGGCGTTGGGTTAACCAAAAAATCTGAATGAAAATAGTATCAAAACGTACATCTCAAGGTTAGACGTGCTTCGAGTACGAGCATAAAAATTCCGAAGATTTTAAATAAATATTTATACACATTTAAAAAGTAGGAAGTCTATCTTATGTTTTCGATAAGATACCATTTTGAAATAATACGTATACTTAATCACACACGTTTGTCAAACATCGTAGATTTTCGCCAATTAATTAATCTTTTTCCTACTTCCGATTATAAACGACTTTTTAAATATACCAAAAATCAAATTTTATTGACAGTATTCGAGTTTATTTGTGTGCCGAGAAAATGTTCCTCCTTTTATGCATCTTTAATTTTAAATTATCTTATATTATTAGTTTATAGACACTAATCCGTTTATTTGTTATCCGTACTAAAATGTAATTTTGAGATTATTTTTTTGTTGTATTTCAAAATGGTCAATAAAAATATTGGGTGGAATTTTTAAAGTTTCCAACCCTTAGTAGTTCTGATGACTCAATTTTACAGTTAGTATGTTCAACTCAAATTTTCAACATAAATGAGTTCATCATCATACAATTAGATTACAGTGATATTTTTAACTTTTCAAACTCCTCATAATACAAGGACACAAAAATACAAGTTAAACAGATT
>JALDNG010001723.1:0-50462 GCA_024349245.1 Neodontobutis hainanensis
CTCAGAATGACAGCTTGTGTAAGATGTTTTAGAGACAAAGTTAGAGAGGCCAGGTTGAGATGATTTGGACATGTTCAGAGAAGAAAGATGGGATACAAAAGATTCTGAGGTTAGAGCTGCCAGGCAGGAGTCCTTGAGGATGCTTTATTTGTGTAGTGATGAAGGATATGAAGTTAGTTGGTTTAATAGACAAGGATAGTGACAGATGGAGGCAGATGATTCGCTGTGGCGCCCCTGAAGGAAACAGGTGAAAGAAAAAGAAGAGGGCTAATAAATAACAATTCGGAGGACAATAGTTTGGACTGTTGATTTGGAACATGCATCGTAAAGGCCAACAACCATAGTGGCAACTCTCATCTTCTTCATGTCTTGATCTTACAAATTACAATTCTTTTCAGAGAAAATAAAGCCTCTATCATTCTTTGATTAATTTTTTACTTCTTAATTACTGATAAACCCTCCCTGCCTCCTTCACTTGCAAACCACACACAACTTAATACAACTGATACACTAGTCTTGATTGTGACTCACAAAGGCTTGCCTTGATACTTTCTTGTCCCATTAATGACTATTGGTCTTAACAACTGTTACGGAGTTCTTTCAATTATATAGGCGTAGCCAGAAAATGAGTTTCCAGGGTGTTTATTGGGTCAATTCCAAAGTGCAGAAAAAGCTAAAATCCCCAAATGTCCATATTTACCTTGCTTAGTCCAATATCTCCAAAAACAAATATACAATAAGTAATAATATCCAAAAATTCAAACTCAGAAATCATAACTTAGGGCACCTTTAACTGGTCTCAGCAGGACCCACAGCAGCCATGTGGGTCCCTGTAACTTGCTGTCAACTCTCTCAAAGTCTGAAACAGGCCCTCTTTTATACCCCTTTGCCCCTCCCACTGGGCTTTAGTATTTTGTTAATACAAAATAAAGAGAGAAGACATTGATTGTCTCTTGACATAAACACCTACACAGTGTATCCACTCTAAACACATAATAAATACCACAAACACAATAAAACCAAAGAGAAAATGTACATAGAAACATAATTACTGCCGCTAGTCACGTGATGCGCCACAGCGAACACAATACATTTAAGGCACCCGGAAGTTATGCCCCGGTTTGACCATGCTCCTCACCCAGGAAGAAGTGCAAAAAGGTACGTGAGTCTCTGTGTGTTCTTATGTCTGTGTGTATGATTGAAACAATGAAAAAACACTTCCAAGTGTGCACCCTTGGTCGCGTTACCACAGCACAGAGGGGGAAAAGAAAAGGCGTTAACTGCGACGGTACTTTATAATAAAAACCCGTGTGTGTGTGCGCGCTCGCGTGGGGTTACTGCGCGAATGAATGAAAGCGTGTGTATGTGTATGTGCCGTCGTACTGGCATTCTATCAGAGGTGGACGCGCTCCGTCACATCACCCCTCCCCTCTGGGAGGTTGACCCTGTGGGGCATCCTGGATAGGTAATCGGCCACCACATTCATCTTGCCTGCCCGGTGTCGGACGGTGAATCTGAATGGCTGAAGGGCCAGGTACCATCTGGTTAAGCGGCTGTTGTGATCCTTCATTGTGTTAATCCAAGTCAGGGCACGATGGTCCGTTTCAAGAACAAACTCGCGTCCCAGCAGGTAGTACCGCAAGCTCTCCAATGCCCATTTGATGGCAAGACCCTCTTTTTCGACGGCAGAATACCTAGTCTCTCTTGGCTGGAGTTTGCGACTCAGGTAGAGTATTGGATGCTCTTCACCTGGTTCTCCCTGGGCCAGGACTGCTCCAAGGCCAACCATGGAAGCATCAACCTGCACCAGGAATGGCTTTGTGAAGTCTGGACTCTTCAACACGGACGAGCACAGGTGTGCTTTGAGAGTGGTGAAAGCCTTCTCGCACTTCTCGGTCCATGTGACTGGGTTTCGCTGGTCTTTGGCTGTGAGTGCAGTGAGGGGTGCGGCAATGGTGGCAAAGTGTGGCACGAACCGTCGGTACCATCCAGCCAACCCAAGAAAGGATCGCACCTCTTTCTTGGTGCGTGGTTGCGGGGACTTCAGGACAGCTTCCACTTTGTCGACTTGAGGCCTCACCTCCCACGACCCATCTGGTAGCCGAGGTAGCGCGTCTCCTGCCGGCCCCACTCACACCGACGGGTTCAGCGTGAGACCAGCCTGCATGATCTTCTTCAGGACCAGAGAGAGGTGTTGGGCGTGGTCCTCCCAGGTTTCGCTGAAAATCACCACATCATCAAGGTAAGCCCCACTGCAATGCTCACAGCCTTGGAGTACTCTGTCCATCAGGCGCTGGGCGTGGCGGTGCTCCGTGTAGTCCGAATGGCATCACGGTGAACTGATACAGTCCAGCTGGAGTCTGGAATGCTGTATATGGCGGACGATTCTTCAAGGGGTACTTGCCAGTATCCTTTGCAAAGGTCCAAGGTGGTAATGTATTTGGCCGCCCCAATTCTCTCCAACAGATCCTCAATCCTTGGCATCGGATACGCGTCAAACTCGGACATGGAGTTCAGCTTTCTGAAGTCGATGCAAATCCGTAGTGATCCATCTTTTTTCAACACTATGACCACCGGACTACACCACTCAGAGTGGGGCGGTTCAATGACTCCGAGCCGCAACATCTCCATGATTTCGTCCTGGAGCTTCCCCACCAGCTGCTGTGGAACTCGGTAAGGCCTCTGGCGGCTTGGTCGTCCATCCTTCAATCGGATGACATGCTCCACCACTGTAGTCCTGCCAGGACTTGCACTGAACAGCGAGGATACCTTCTTGAATGTCTGTAGTAGTTGTGTGGCTTGCTTTGGGGTGAGATGGACCAGGGATGGGGAAGCCAAAGTGGTCAGGTTCTCCAGTCCGATCTCCAGCTCCTCCTCTTCCTCCTCCGGTTCAACTTTTTGAATAAACAGGACTTCTGCCGGTGGGTGGATTGCGCGTTCCCTCCACTCCTTTAACAAGTTAACATGATATGTCTGTTTAGGCTTCTTCTTATCTGGGTGCAACACCTCGTAGGTGACTGGACCCATTTTCCGGGTAACAGTGTAAGGACCTTGCCACTTGGCCAAAAGTTTGTGGGTGGACGACGGCAAGAGCAGCAACACTTTCTGGCCTGGTTGCAGCTGACGGCTCCGGGCTTGGCGGTCGTACCAGGTCTTTTGGGACTTCTGAGCTTCCCGCAAGTTCTCCTTAGCGTCCTCCAAATATTTTGCCAGTCTCTCTCTCATCTCCAAGACAAACCGGACAATGCTTCTGTCCTTTTGCACTGCAGGAGGGCCCTCCCATTCTTTGCGGAGTAGATCTAATGGCCCCTGAACATCCCAGCCGTACAATAGTTCAAACGGGGAAAATCCTGTTGATGCCTGTGGGACCTCTCGATAGGCAAATAGCAGAAACGGCAGCCAACGGTCCCAGTCCTTGCCTGTATCATCCACAAACTTCCGTAACATCCGTTTCAGTGTCTGGTTAAACCGCTCCACTAGTCCATCAGTTTGTGGATGGTATGGAGTGGTTTTGATGGAGGTAATGCCAAGTTGTTTCTGGAAGAGGTACATCAGTCTGGATGTAAAGTTGGTGCCTTGGTCAGTCAGGATCTCATCAGGTATTCCTACCCGTGAGAACAACTGCACCAGGGCTCGAAGGATAGCAGGCACAGTGATGGTCCTTAGTGGAAAAGCCTCTGGAAACCGGGTGGCGTAGTCACAGATGACCAAGATGTACTGGTGACCACCGCTGCTTTTCACCAGGGGCCCCACGATGTCCATGGCTATCCTCTGGAAGGAGTTGAAATTAGAGGAGAGGATGCAAGAAAGCACGTTCAGACTTACGTGGAGAGTATGTTGTCTGGCATGTGGGACATGTGGCGCAATAGTGTTGGACATCCCTATACATTGACGGCCAATAAAACCGTGAGCTAATGCGCAAAAAGGTTTTATGCCGCCCAAGGTGTCCCGCCCAAGGGAGTGTGTGTGCTAGGTGCATTACAAGGGTTCTACAGTTTACCGGCACCACAAGACGCGTTTACATTCACCATCAACACTGTACAATACTCCATTGTCCAAAACCAACCTCTCTTTCCCCCCACACTTTCTGGTTTCAGTTCCCACTTTAGCAAACAAGGGTTTTAAAGTTTCATCTTTGTATTGCAACACCGAAATATTTTCAGGCACCTCCCACATGTTAGTTAACAACAAGTTCTCTTTTTCTGGTTTCTCAGCCCACAACTGTTTCTCAAATCGCCGTTGGCGCGACTTTCTTGGCCCTTTGGTGCCCCCCTCACACAGACTACCATCCAAGTCCGGGAGAGGTTGGACGCCGGCCTTTACCTGGGCTCGTGTAATGACAGGGCAGGAAACCGTCCCCACAGATTCTTCATTCCCCCTGGGATCTGTTTCTTTCACAGGTTCATTTTCATGCAATAAGTCTATGAGCACTGGAAAGTCCCAGCCAATAATAGCGTCCACTGGTAGATTCTCTACCACTCCAACTGTCAATAGGTAGGGTTGTTCCGCAATGATTACAGTGACCTCAACTGTGGGGTAGGGATGCTTATCCCCATGTACACACAAAATGTCCACAGGTTTACTGTAGTCCACACTGCCTACTGGCACAATGCTTTGCTTAACAAGTGAAACAAAACTACCAGTGTCCAACAATGCTGTAACCTTTTGTCCATTGATGTAAATTGTTCTAAATCGCTGCACTCCCCCCTCATGTCGATCATAACCACCCGACTCTGATCGAGGCGGATAACATGCACCACTCATTTTAGTTTTTCTGACAGGACAGACTGAGGCCTTGTGCCCTGGCTGCTGGCAATAAAAACAAATCAGATCCTTACCAGGTCCTCGTTGGTTAGAGACAGTGTTGGTAGTGCCACCTGGTTGTTCGTAGCTTGCCTCTCGCCTGGCGGGTCGTGATGAACATCGTTGGGCTGGTACTTGATAAGAGGTGATGGCAGGCCGGACAGCAGGTCCTCCTTTGCGAGCGTTGAGGTATTGGAGAGCAAGCTTGGCTGCCATGCGACCATCCGCGGGTTCATGTTCCTTTACCCAGGTCCTCACCTCCGCCGGGAACACTGCAGGAGCTGCTCCAAGATGATGGCCTCGCCGATTTCTTCCTTGGTGTGTTCCTCTGGCCTCACCCAGCGCCCGATAAAGACCCTTGAGGCGGTGGTAGGTCTCTGTAGGGTTTTCGCCCGATGGAACTGATGAAAACCGGAACTGTTGGCGGTAGGTTTCAGGGGAAATATCAAATTTTGCCAACAGGGCTGCCTTTAAGTCCATATAACAATGAGCTCTCTCCTCGTCCATAGCTGTGTAGGCCTCTAGCGCTTTGCTCGTTAGCAGGGGCACAAGCCTACAGGCCCACTCGCTCTCTGGCCACCGCCAGGTTTTTGCTATCCGCTCAAATCGCAGTAAGTAATTCTCAATATCTTCCCCAATTTGGTACTGTGGAATTTTAGGCTCACCATAATGTCTGGGTCTATTATCGGGGTCCGTCACCATGTTAACGGACATCCGATTTGCCTCGGGCCCCAAGTCTCTCTCATGGGACACAGTCCTTTGGCCTCCCGGGGTCGGTAGTCCTCTTCTGGGGCTGCTGCCAACACCTGTGCTTGGCGTGTCTCGTGGGTCAGCTACGTTTCGTGCAGGCGGCGTGCTGGGTACCGGGGATGCAGGTTGCGGGGATGCAGGTTGAGACCACAGTTGTTCTGTTCCTGGAAGGGAAGCCCTCAGTCCCTGTAGTTCCCCCAGCAGGACCTCCTCCCTTCTCTGCTGACCTGCGAGAAATTCCCTCATCAGGGCCAGCATTTCTCCTCCAGGCTGAAACCCTGTTTCTGCGTCTTCCCCCTCCTCCGTTTCCGTCTCCCATGTCCTCTCTGTAGCTGGTTCCACCTCCGGCTTTGCCAGGCGTTGTGACCTCAGCCCCGTGCGCTTTGGAGGGCGTATACTCTTTTTCCGACTAGCCATCCCACTTCTGGCACCATCTGTTACGGAGTTCTTTCAATTATATAGGCGTAGCCAGAAAATGAGTTTCCAGGGTGTTTATTGGGTCAATTCCAAAGTGCAGAAAAAGCTAAAATCCCCAAATGTCCATATTTACCTTGCTTAGTCCAATATCTCCAAAAACAAATATACAATAAGTAATAATATCCAAAAATTCAAACTCAGAAATCATAACTTAGGGCACCTTTAACTGGTCTCAGCAGGACCCACAGCAGCCATGTTACCTTCCCTGTAACTTGCTGTCAACTCTCTCAAAGTCTGAAACAGGCCCTCTTTTATACCCCTTTGCCCCTCCCACTGGGCTTTAGTATTTTGTTAATACAAAATAAAGAGAGAAGACATTGATTGTCTCTTGACATAAACACCTACACAGTGTATCCACTCTAAACACATAATAAATACCACAAACACAATAAAACCAAAGAGAAAATGTACATAGAAACATAATTACTGCCGCTAGCCACGTGATGCGCGCCACAGCGCGAACACAATACATTTAAGGCACCCGGAAGTTATGCCCCGGTTTGACCATGCTCCTCACCCAGGAAGAAGTGCAAAAAGGTACGTGAGTCTCTGTGTGTTCTTATGTCTGTGTGTATGATTGAAACAATGAAAAAACACTTCCAAGTGTGCACCCTTGGTCGCGTTACCACAGCACAGAGGGGGAAAAGAAAAGGCGTTAACTGCGACGGTACTTTATAATAAAAACCCGTGTGTGTGTGTGCGCGCTCGCGTGGGGTTACTGCGCGAATGAATGAAAGCGTGTGTATGTGTATGTGCCGTCGTACTGGCATTCTATCAGAGGTGGACGCGCTCCGTCACAACAACATTAGTATGTAGTATATGTATGATGATTAAAACAGCTCATATATAAGCTATAATAAAAGATACTTTGACTTTGTCCATACTTTTCTTACCACCGTGGTCCATTTTTGAAGTCGTCTTCTGTTTAAGGGACCCTTTTTTTCCAAGTGACTTCTCCTCACTCTGCTTCTTTGTTCCCAGCTTTGTCAGAGGCACGTCATCCTCTGAGCTATCTCCACCTAACCAAAAACACAAGCCGATATTGTCTTAATGTTTAATTTTGCTTTCTTTTTGTACATAGTAAAGTGTCATAGACAGTATTATGAACAGAATCAAACAACTACAGTTTCTTATTGGTTACACTAGCTACTCCTATAACATTTAATTACATTTTCCTTTAAAAGATGGCATTCTTTTACTGTCCAAACTGTTCTTACCACAACCATGGTCCATTTTTGAAACCGTTCTCTGTTTAAGAGACTTTGCCTTACTCTGCTTCTTTGTCACCAGCTTTGAGAGTGGCACTTCATCCTCTGAGCTGGAGCCGTCTTTTCCTAAACAGCAAAAAATATACAGTAGTAAATGATGGTGTTCCATGTTTCACACAGTTGAAATTGATAATATATATTTATAACAAACACAAGTAGCTTAATTACAGTGGATGCTTCTATTAAAATTAATTACAGGGAAGTGTCCTTAACATTTGGATCCTTGTTTGAACCGGTTTTGTGTTTAAAGGCCATACCTTTTCTTTCATTAGACTCTTCACTCTGTTTGTTGGTCACAAGCTTCGACAGAGGCACATCATCCTCTGCGCTGGAGCTTCCTTTATCTAAAAAAGGAAAACAGCCAAATTTGTGTTTACACAACTGTTGCATGATATACAGTATAGACCCTATTAAAAGCAGTGGGCCTAGTTACTAGTTTATAACTAGGAATATGGCATATTTTTACTGTGTCCAAACTGTTCTTACCGCTTTGGTCAATTTTTGAAGCTGTCTTGAGTTTATGTGACTTCTCTTTACTCTGCTTCTTCGTCACCAGCTTTGTCAGAGGCTCATCATCGTCTGAGCTGGAGATGTCCTTTTCTAAACAAAAAAGCTCATATAAACACTCTTATAAAGTTTTAGTTGTCTTTTCTCTATCTTTCACCTTTTTCAAAAGTTACAAGTGGTATAGTTTGATATTGTTAACAGTAGGCCTTTCAGTAATTATTGCTGTAGCTTATTTATAGTGTGTATTCAGTAAAACTTGAAAAGTGACATTCCTTATACACTGTCATTATCTGGTCTTGTTTTGAAGCTGGTTTGCATTCACAAGACTTTTACTGACTGTAGCAGCTTTATAAGACTAACTGACAAACTAAACTAACTAAACAAATGATTAATGATGCATTTAATTTCTGTGCCCGTGTTAGAAATGATGTATGACTAATTTGACTACTTGTGACATTTTTGTGTATAAGGGCTTGTATGGTAACAATAATTGAAAATTATTATTTAATTACCAGTACCCAATCTAGTATTAACAGCTAATACAACGAGATAGCTTCTATAATGTAAAATTATGTCCTTTTAACAATTGGATACAGTCTTCACTCTCATTTTGACTGAAAGAACAGTGTGAAACTTTGTGGAATAAAGTCAAACTACAAATCTCAGCTAAAACTAGCAAAAATATTGAACATGTAGTAAATAATGTAAAATATGTGCTATTGGACATAGCTTCTGAAACTAAAACGTGTACATGACCCTATGTTAAGTTTATAGCTTCCTACTACATTGTTGTGCTACATGTACAAAGGCCACCTATATAGAATATATAGGCAGAGATAAAAAAAAAACTTAAATTACCTGACTGGTTATCTTTTGTCAGAGTGGTGGCTTTGTTTGAACGGCAGGTCATTTTTTTGTCAGAGTGAAATCTTTCTAATGCACCAAAATCGTCCCCAGTTGCTCAAATTTCACGGTTAGGCAAAAGTGCCTATTTTTAACTCCAATTTGCAGAAACCTATATTTGTAAAAACGCTTCAATTTCGTGTCTTAAAACGTTAAAAAACCCTCAACCAGAGCTCGGCCCGATGTGCGCTGGTGTTTCTGAGCGGGATGTTTTGGTTGAAGCGGTCTTCGTCGAGTGTGGATGACGTCACAACAACCTTTTTTTTTATTTACTTATTTTTTTAACCTCGGCCTATTATATATTATAAATAAATCTGAAGCATTAATGTTAAATACACATCTTTATTTAATACATTTAAAATTATTTATAGACTATAGCATAAAAATCATACTGGTTTCCATGACAATAAGTAGGGGAGATAAACCCGCTATGATTAAGTGGTATGGCTCTACTTTGAACACCTCACAAAAGAAAAGGACAATTCAGCAAAACTATGAGACAGTCGCTTGTTTGTTTCTAATAAAAGAAATGTTTCTGGACAAAACGTGTAAAAAAGAACAATTTGCTTGAAAAAAAATGTATTCTGGAAATGCTTAGCATTTGTGTCCAAACTTTTCAGAAGATATTACGTACATATATTCTAAAAGGAATTGGTAATGGTAGCTAAAGTTCCAAATTTTTATCTAGAAATACTCAGTACTCAAAAACATTACTCTCATTTAAGTAAAAGGGGTATTTTTTGGGAATACAGTAAGAGGACACTTGCTTTTCAGACACTGCAGAACAAGATATTTCTTTTGTGTGAAAATTAGTTTAATTATAATGGAAAATCAGCATTTTAAAGTGTCGAAAAATTATCTGTCAATAAAGAACACATCAACACAACTTCACATATATCTAAGAAATAGTCTGATATATGCTGTACTCAAGTTAGTGTAGTTTTTAAATCAGTAACATACACAGCTCTTAACTTGATACTTTGAAAGAAAAGAGAAAATTAGGGTTCATTTAAGGTTGGCAGTCAATAGCTGAGTTTATTACACACATACAAGATAAATACTCACACATTATACCGTATTTAGGACATGATCAAACGGAGAAAATGGTATTAGGACTTACATAGGCTTATTACTCAAGAAAAAAATTGAAAAGTGAAGACATTGTGTTATCAGTTTCAGGAAATGCATTGATCAGTCACATAGTCTTTAGTGTTTTTATATTTGTATCAAAGAAAGTAAAAAGTGTTGTTCTGCCCTGATCATATCCCTGAGAAGTAAAGGGGAAAGTCTGGTCTGACATTATTCACCAACCAATCATTTACTTTTCTCTGTTTTCAGTCAAAAGCCTTTCTAAATGAATAGTGCTAAAAGTATTTTTACTACAGTAAATCAAGCCATGTCACCACCAGCACACTGAACACAGACACAGTTAAGTTAAACAACATACTTCTATATAATCAATCAATCATGTACGTACTCAGATGTGAAATATTTCATCAAAGAAGTGCCATTAGAAATCAAGGTAACATTATTCGCTTCTTTTGCACAATTGATCCAGACAAAGATACATAGGAAGTTGGTATTTTAAGAGATTTTCATAAACAAGTTCTTCAAAGAAATGTGATTTTTCATAATAAATTAGTTAAGTTACATCATTGCTGTTGTTGAATATTAGCCAAGCCCTTGTGAGCCACACCTGACTCCATCATGACACACAACGCCTTGAAAAACACATCACAGTAAAAAATTCTGGTTTCTCCGGTTGAATAATAGTCCTGTTGCATTTTGGAGCCTCACTGATGCCGCTGGTGTTTGAGTGTTCAGACGAAACATTTCACATCGCCGCCATCTTGCTGGCCTCCCTCACGCCGCTCAGGTAGGCGCCGGTCACAGTCTGAGGGAAGTGTCTGTTGGTCGCCTGGAAAATGGACAGCATAGAATAGCTTTAATTATGGCCTTCCCTGTGATAGACATCAACACTTTACACTTCAAAATAATTGCTCAGTAAGTGATTTAAATGAAATTGTGCTGCAGCCAAATATAAGTTTGTGGCACCAATGAGAGCAGAATGTTTTTTAGGTTAGAGCAGTAGTTCCCAGCTGGTCTCATCTTGGGACCTAAAATCTTCCTGATGATTTAGTTGTGACCCACTATTTACCAAATCAAGCAAAGTTAACTTTCAAAAGCAAACTTGCCAAACAGTTTTCTAAGAAGCTATAAGGCATATATTTTAAAGCCTAGTATTCTGGGATCTGTAAGTACATTAGTAAGTGCATTTCATTTGTACTATTCTGTAAATACATGTTCATGCACCTTAACTGCTTTTTAGTGTGCATGTTAAAATTTTTTTGCACAAACATGCTACAACAAATTCCTTATACTGTGTAAGCCTTTTCCATTTACGTGGCAATAAACCTGATTCTGATATACATATGTTTAGGGTTCACAAATATGTAGATAAACGTGTCACCTTTCAATGAAGTTCTGTTACAAAGGAATTAGCAAATTGTTCAAATAAAACTGAAATAAATAAATTTGCTCAATGTTTCAGCTATATTTGAATGCCATAATTGAGCAGTGTATTTCTTTTTATATAATTGTAATAAGTACTTCAGAGCAGTCTTAGAAAGTCTTCCTGAAAGTGAACTTAAGACCACTTCTTAAACATTTTAGTCTCCGACAATTGGTCTTGTCTTCCTCTTCAAGGAGCAAATCAAGCAGCAAAGATTTCCCATGAAGACTGCCCAAGAACAGAATATTTGTTAATTTTCTTATCCATCTTCAAATACTATTAATGTTGCCTACTTTAGTTTGATTTTTTTTACCAAACTAGCCAGTTCATTACTGTCCTTATCTCACTTTTATTTCCTAAAGGTCTCAGCAAACTACAAAAACTGTCATGACTTGTTTTAATGTTACTTTTTGACACCAACTTTACCAAATAAAGTGAATAAGTGCAAAAAATAATGGCAAATTCTATAAGTACAAAATATATAATATCTATAAAAGAACATACTTTTTCCACTGCTACTGTTAGAGTTCTATCTAAGTTATATCTGTGTCGCCCAGACCAATAGAAAAGTGTTACCTAAAGAATAATTTAGAAAGAAAGTCGCTGTTCACTTCTTTATTTAGATCAGTGTGTTACCTCTCCAGCAAAGAAGACTTTTCCCTGGACGTCTTCAGCGAGGATGTCGTACGCCTCGCCGCTGCCTCCTGTTTTCACAAAGCTGTAGGACATTTGGGACCACATGTCTTTGCTCCAGTGGGTCACAAAGAAATTCAGTGGCTCAGGGACTTCCTGTTGATAAAAATAAAAGCGAACACAGATTATCTTAAAGGCCAAAGTAAAGTAACTTAGTAACCCAAGTTAAACAAGTAAAAGAAACTGTTATAATAAATGTTGAAAACGTATATGTAGAGTGATTGTACCTGTTCCTTAAAGAGTTCACGCAGGACTTTCATGCAGACGTCTATCACCGTTCTGTCGTCCATGTCTCGAACAGCAGCCACAGCATCACCGGAGATAATAGACATGAGGACTGCATGCTTCCCCTACAACACGCACATGTATGTTAAATACAGAGACAAAAATACTGTACTATGTACTTGCCAACAATAAATAACATCAGAAAAATATTGTATTAAAAGGTATGTATTAAAAATAGGTAACGTGAAGAAAACCCACTTGTGGATCCATGTCGTAAAAGACACTGAACATGCCCCTCTTGTCAGGGCTCGGTGGGATGTGGCCAAAGTAGTCTGCACCTTGGATTTTACTGTCCCAAAATCTAAAAGGGAACTGGAAAGCAACCTGCAGGAACATTTTTAAATGCATCAAAACCCACAAAAAGTAATCAGAGAGCACTTCTATTTGTTACCTTCTCGATGATACCAGCGCCAAGGCAATGGATTGCCTTCATTTTTCTCTCAGGAAGTGGAGGAGTGAACTGAATAAAGTTCTTTTGAAGGAGAGTCAATGGAACTGTGACGAGAACCTAAAACATAAAACACATGTGTCAAAATAGACTGTCGTGTGAATAAAGCTTTCAATGTTTCCACTCTTTTTAAGAGATCATTTCCAAGCTTGGAATAAACGTAAGATACAATTTTTTTTTACAAAAACATACATTTTCTCCAGGACATTTAGACATATTAAATCTCCAGAATGTTTCCATCTCTGGACAGTGACAGAAACTAGTTGCAGTGCTGAAATCTGTTTTGTGAAAGCACACATGTAAAAGGAAAGTATTGAATCAGGATCTATAATTTTACCTTCTGAGCTGTCCATTGGGATCCATTGGCTGAAGTTACTTTAACAGCGTCACCTGAGTAATCAATGGACTGAACCTGAAATCAAATAAAAATTAAAGATTCATTTGTTAGTTTTAAAAACTCTATAAAGATCATAACCTACAAAATATTTTAACAACTGACTGGACACTTTGTGCGGATGTCCAGACCCTCGGCCAGTTTGTGGAGTAAAACTGAGTAGCCTTTAGTGAGAAGAGTGTGGTCTCCTGAGAACTGTGCAAAAAACTCATTGTGATCCCAGGATCGAGCTGAAACCTAAAAATAAATAAATTAATAAAAAGTGTGTAATATAAAGTTTTAAAATGCAAATATGATGTGTCCTGCTGTAATTTCTCAGACCTGGCCTAAAGGACTGCCACAGGCAAACTCCAGGTTACTGAGGTGAAACTGAAGCACCTTTTCCTCCAACTCACTGAAATGGACACCAGACTCCTGCAGAAAGTTTTTCTTAACTTCTTGGACTTTTTCTGCAAAATAAACAAATTTCAAAATAGGACCAACCAATATATAGAGTTATTTATTTTCTCTATATTTTAGATTAAATTGTTTCAGATGTGTGATAAGTTCTTAAGATTTTATGTGTTGCTAATAATCATAGTGTTCTCACAGAAGTGTTGCCCATGAGCACAACTTCATAGCCATCACTGATGTTTCAGGCTCAAACACACTCAGTCAGACACAGAGGTCTCTAGATTTTAAATCAAGACCAACCAAGAAAACAACTGATTATTTATTATTGATTTTACCCAACTCCAAACCTCTACTTAGGTTTGGAGTTGGTCTAAGGGTGTTTTCTCTCCTGGAAATCTGCGTTCTGTTATGTAACTTTTGGTTTCGGACAACAGTTCTTAAAAGCGGACTATTGGACTTTCCCTGATGCTGTGATTATTGTTGTCAAGACAAGGTGGGAAGGGCCTCCTGTGGTGGCGCTTTTACTGTGGTTAATATGTTGTCTCTTCAGCGGCTTATTTCACTTAATCTTGTAGTGTTTGGATGTTCCATTGGATCTCTTCCAATGTGTCACACACTGGTCTTGACTTTGTCTCAATCCCTAATTGTCTAGGTCTTACTCAAAACTGAGTCACAAAAGATTATTAGCCTAATCTGACTCAATTAGACTAAATTTGTGTTGTTTGCCCTGTTGAGCTGGGATATTTTTGAGGTCACTGTGAATGTAATCAATGTCACCAATGTAGTGAATTCTATATAAACCTCACAAATAATATAAATTAAACTTTAGAGCACCTCCCAGAGGCGTGTCCTGGTTCTGTGACTTGTCCTTCCTCCACTCTGAAACCACGTCCAGGATGGCGTTAAAGTGGAAGTCCATTCGTTTGTCAATGGACGGGTCAGTAGCCTGCCCTCCCTCCTGAAAAAGGTCACATCGCTCTCCCAGTTTATGCATCTTTATTCCCATCTGTAAAACAAAACATGCACTTACTCATTTATTCATTGTGTGCCAGTTTTTCCTGTTGTGTTTAGTGTGGCTGGCCTGTTGGATGCTTGGGTGTGAGGTGAGGCACAATCAACAGTAAACATACATGCGTGTCTTTAGATGGAGGGAGGAAGTTGGTATTTTAAAAGAAAATAATTTAACGGTGTGTTGTGGCAAATTTATGAATGGAGTCAAAACCCACATATGTAAAAATTAAAAACACTATTTTAGAAAAATGGACACATAACTCTCCAAATAACCCTGTGGAAGGATCCAATTTAGTTCCATTATTTCCTGTTCATTAATCTTGCTCAGATCTATTTCCAATGAGTTTGTTATGAGACAACAGCATGTCCCTGCAGGGCTACCATAGATGTTCACATGCTCTAAAAAAAAAAAAAAAAAAGAAATTATGGACTTTTTCCCAAGCCTCTATTTTGGAACCCCTTAAAAAGGTCCTCGAGGTCCTCGAGGTACAGCAATATACAGCGAAATACAGCGATATGCCGCCGTCCACCAGAGGGCAGGCTCCAAAAGCGGAACTATAAGGAGAAACCCAATGGTGACTTTACAAGTGTAAAAATCATGTTTACAGCCTGGTTCAAAAGATGGCTTCGGGCTCAGAGCTAAGTTTTTACTACATGACATGCTATCTGAAAACTATTGTTTTACTGTGAGCAGTAAAAGCCGAAAAGCCCTGTGGCAAGAACAATATCATACATTCATTGCTTTTTTTTGCATTTAAACAACTGCACATTGTAATTATATGTATAGACATGTCTGTGATGTAAAGTCACCTGTTCACACATCAAGGCAATGGGGTTGTTCACACAACCGTTGACAATCTGAGCCCCATGACCCACAGTGACGCCCATGGAAGTATTGTCCCAAACCCGACCTCCGATCCTCTCTCTGGCCTCAAGCACGACAACCTACAACAGATAATAAACGTTTTTAAAAGTAAATTTGTCACCGGTAATGCCTAGCTGGTTAGTTCAGGAATTGGAAAACTGTGACTGTACCTGAGTGCCAAAGTTTTGCAGTTGTCGTGCAGCAGCAAGCCCTGAAGCCCCTGCTCCAATGATGATTACATTCTTCTGCAAAAGCAAAAGATGGTTATGATTAAAATAATAAAGTGTTCTGCATACTTGTTTGTTTTGTTTTTTTGGTCTTTTTTATCTATTGACAATATTTTAAACCCACTTTAATTGAGGATACCAAACTTTTTAATTCACCACAGCTTTAGTTTATGTTTGGTGAAGAGGTGGTCTTTCTAAAGAGTTAGCAAACAAATAAAATTCTGTAGAAATATGACAGAATGTTACTCAAAATGACTTAGTTGCTTAGTTCTTCTTTAAAGGGATATTCTTTTTGTTTTTGTTTGGAGAACATAAAATAAATCCCACCAGTGCTGCTGAGTAGCTATTCTAGTGATGTGGGACCCATACATAAATGAAAGCTAGCCTAAACAAATAATATTCACTCATTTGTGTGCTACACTGGGCAGTTTAAAATAATTTTATTGTTATTTGGGCAATAATTGTGTGCCTTAGTGTTCTAATGCCCTAAAAAAAAGTCCTAACCCTTAAATGTTAAAGAACTTATGTCAAATTCATGTAATTACTTTGTAACATACATTTATAAACTGTTATTGGTGCTCAAATAAACTTCATTCGTCTATATTCAGATTTATTGTGTTTTATGTAAAGTTTATGATTTATTTATGAAGATATTTCAAAAAGGCTCTATCAATCTGTTTTATTTTATTTACTTGCTGCACATCAGTCTAGGTAGATTGTCACTTACGGAGTGGTATTTCTCAGGCAGCAGTGGCCGAGGAACTGAGAGGACACCGGTGTTGATCAGGCCCTTCCTGGTCATAAAGTGAAGCACGCGGTCCATTTCCTGAACGCAGCGAATTCTCACCAAGCCTCGGACAATGATGTGAAGAGCACACTTCTCAGATGTCAGCACCTCCGTCAGTAAAAAAAAACAAACAGATTAAGTAATTTCATAAAGACAAATGTCATAAATAACTGGTCTTTTTCATTACGTTATTTTATTAAGAACTAACTCAGTTAAATGAAATAGCTTCATTTTATTGTTCCTAGTTCTATTAAGGCAATGCGTTATAACTTTTCAAGATAGTGAAGGCTACCTTACAGTTTCGGTGCCAGGAGGCTAGAATAAGATTTCTCAAAGCCAGATACATTGTTGGGTCTCGAGAAAATTCAGGAAATTCATAAAGCTCATCTAGCTCCATCATATCCGGCCGCACACACAGGGCTTTACCGCATTCATTCGGTTGGTAAAAGGGCTGAAAATACGGACTCAAACCTGGGACTGGAGAAAACACAAAATAACAATGTATTTATTTAAACTGTACAGAATTAAAAAAAAAACATAACTCTTTCCCTACAAATGTTATCTGTATTTCACACACAGCAGACTTACTTTGTGGCTGTACAGCTCTGCAGTGATCCGCCCTCAGTTCGTTTGGAGACACGCTGCTGGAGGAACCTGAGGGACTCATTCCAACACAGTCTGGGTAATAGGCAGTGAGGAAAGGACTGGCTGGACTATCTTTAAATAAAGGCGGCAAAATGAGCATTGAGTGCCACCAGCTGTCGGTTACTTCCGCAACTCTCTGAAGGAAAAACAGAGATATGTAAAAACACAGGTTGTAAAATATGTCTAGTATTCAGATGCTTTTACTCAAACCTTTTCTTCTAGTATTTAGTTAGTAAAAGAGGGTAGATGAGATACACATAGTTAACTTATTCTCCACAGAAAATAATTCTCAGCACACTCCCAGTTTATAAAAGAAGTCAAGAGCAATGAAACAGGTTTTACATTATGAATGGCTGCTAAAGAGGTCAGTGAAAACACAACAGGGCTCCTTCTTGGTGAAAACTACATGCATGTAACATTAAAGGTATTTTACAAGGATTAATGTGACACATAGCTGCTATTTATTCTGTATATACATACAGGGTTAGACATTGCAGTAAACTTTTGTACTAAATTATGGGCAGTTCTTATGCATTAGTCAGTTTAGTTTGTTTTAAATCTCTATTTCACTGATCCCTTTATAACAGAAGTCCCTTTGTCATTGCTCTTTTGAGTTTCTCTCTAACTAGGAGTAAACTGACAACTCTCTACTGTAGGCAAAGCATGAATTACACACAAGTAACTCTCTTTCAATCCTTTTAAATTTGTTACTTGGGTTTTAATTGCTACTTACCAAGTCCTCAGGTTGGGAGCATTGATCTGGCCCTTCACTCTGAATGTAAAATAGATTTTTTTTAGATAACATTTTTATCAGTAACATTACTCAATAACTATTCAAATGTATTTAATATACTATACTTTACCTTTACATTGTTGAACTTCATCCCACAGCGGTACGTTGCTGCGAGGGAAGCAGTGAGCTGGATTTCTTTGGTTAGCTGCCTCCACTTTCTACAGTCTGATTTTGTGCACTGAACCTGAAAAAAGGGTTAAATGTAAGACCAGTGTTACCTTAATGTGTTGGGGATTAAACCAATAACGTATATCTGCACTGACCCAGTATGGGAGCTGCTGGTCGGCCATGAAAGCTTTAAGACTGGGCTCACTTTTGCCGTTACTGGTCCAAACTTTTTTCCAAGAAGAGAACATCTCATAGCCCTCTTTGTGACTGATAACATAAGACATATCAGGCAAAATGAAAATAATATAATCACTCTCTCTTATCCTTTATGGGTTATTGCATTGGGCCACTTAAATGCAGGACAAACACATGACAGATTCACACTCATGTTTATTGACTAAGGGCAAATAGAGTGACCGGTTCCCCTTGACATGACGGTCATTCCCAATACACACTGCACTACTTTTATTTTAATGCAGTGAGTCCTTTTACCTTCTGTAGTAGTGATCAAAGCACTCATTGCAGAAGTGTTCGCCACATGAAAGATGATACCAGCGTGATGTATATCCATTTTTAGCACACCTGAGACAAAACAATTTGAATGATTTGAGACTATATTAAAACAAATATGACTTGGTAAGCTGTTGCTTGTTGTACCTGTCAGATGCACTTGCAAAACAGACTGGATACGTGGCTGAACACCCAGACTTCTCACACCTCCTGTACTTCTTCTCTGACAGCTCGTCTTCCTCTTCTGTGTCTGTCGCTTTTCTTTTGCTCTAAAGGTTAATCAAGAAATACTTCAAATCGAGTAAATATTTAAACAGGAACACATATAAAACATACATAGAAATTCCTTTGACATTTTCTACAAGCTTTATTTTACAGAGTCTGTACTGCATAAGTCACCAATCTTTGGCTGTAGCTTTGCAATAACGTATTTATTTATTTATTTACATTTTTGTGAGGATAAATCTCTTGAGATGAATCATCTCGGTTTCGAGGGGGTCCTCTGATCTAAACATTGAAATTATTGTTCTATTATTATAGTTATAGGTTTTAATTAACTACCTACTAATATGGTTATGGTTAAAGTTAAGTTTCCTGTTTTGAGGTAGTAGAAGATTGCCTGGAGTTACAGATCTTGGTATGTCACAGGTCTCGGTGTAACACTGGTGGTGTACCTGTCCCGGTGGAGGGTTGTTGGTGCGTGTGACCCGAACGTTCATCTGCCGGCCTGCAGAGCGGAGCAGCTGTCCATCCCCTGGTGACTCTCCTGAGCTCCTCTTTCTGACCCGTCGGGCACCAGTGGCATTCCCAGAGTAATCTGAAAAAATAACATTAAACCATTAGTAATCTGAATGTTTAAGAATTACTTTTTTTTGTTAGTGTTTTTCCAGGAATTATATGTGGATTTTCGAAGTGATGTGTAGTGTCACTGACAAAATTATAGCTATAAATGAATCCAATATTGGCAAGATTATTTACAAACCATTAGATGGAGAGTAAAATGTCTTAACTAAACAAATCTAGTTCCAAACACTAAGACCTGTTTAATATGCATGAACACCAATAACAAGCTTGTAACATGACAAAGCATAAACTTAACATAGCTATTTACAAATGTCTAACAGATTTCATATGTTCATGAAATCTGTTCAGGCTTGATCGTGAAATTAAAGAAGTTGTCAGTGAGCCACTTTGAGTGTCAGCTTTTTGCAGCACCATTGCATTTCCTTACTAACGAACAGTTCTCACTTCTGACTAAATAAAACTGAGAACTATATAATAGTGAGAAGAAGTGAGAACTGCAAAATCTCATTTAAAAAGGAAACCCTATTTTACCGACAGTGTTGTTTCTATTTATCTATTATTTTAACTAAATGTATCTCCTAAACCTGCTTTGAGTTAAGCCGTTGTTTACAATACCAGCCGAGCTACCACTAAATAACCCTTTTATAACATAAAGGCAAAGCTATAGCCTTATAATAATACCACAATAACATAAGATCAGTACAAACAAAGCCATTATTGTAAAATCATGACTTTTGGTGTTGTACATTAGCAGAAGAAATAGCTTGAACAAAAAAGCGAACCATATAACGTCATTATAAGTATAAATGAGGTATACACAACAAACAACAAGCCCCCTAAACAGCAGTTAAAGCACTCGGCTGTCACATTTAGCATTTAGCAAGCAGCTTGTAGCCTAATAAACACTCACCTGCGTCCGACAGCATTACTGACGGTGGATTCACCCTAAAACCAGGAGTTACTAGTTATAGTTTGTGCAGTGCGGTGTGGAAATTTAAAGTGTCTGGACGCGGTTGTCTTTTATTGTTGTGGGAGGAATCAATGCGCCGCTGTGACCAGAAAACCACTTCCTGTTTTAAAGAGGAAATGGGCGTTTTTTTTTTTTTTCTAATTTGACTCCCACCGCTCTCCGTAGTACTACACTGTAACTATAACAACAACAGAACGCCTTCGGATTTTGACAACACCAGCGGTAAATGCAGAGATGCGAGGCGAAAAACACCTATTCTCAGTAATTTGTAACTTGGGTAACTAAATCAAAAAATTATAACAAAAGCCACCATAAAGAAGAGAGTTATTTTCCGTAAGGATTTTTCGGACTCGCTTTTTTAATATTCCAATGGATTCAAGCAAACTCATGCGAAGAAGAAAACCGGAAATTCCCGTGATTAAATCGATAATAATTGACAGAAAACAACAAGAGGTAAACACTTATTTTAAACAGCATGATTATACTTATGTTAAGTGCATAGGACGTATGAGGTGACCCTGGTATTTTAATACAATGGTAAAACATAATTCAGTGCTGGGCTATAAAGACAAAGTGGCTTTGGACCAGATCCCAGCTATATTTTAAGCATTTATTACTGGTTGTTTGGGTTGCTTTGGATATATTATTATTATTATTATTATTATTATTATTATTATTATTATTATTATTATTATTATTATTATTATTATTATTGGGTTTAAAAGTGTGCAAATATTTTGTCCCACCATCACACATGAAATGAGTATAAAAAACAGGGATTCAACACTTTGTTTTTTCCCATATAAAGCTAAACATGGGATTTTGAGAGTTATCTCAATTTGTAGTGACATAATTTCTGCATACACACTGTAATATGTAAATACTAAATCCAGTATTTTCTGCATGACTCTCTGTGAAGCTCCCTTTGCAGACAAGTGCTAAAAGTCTTGATATTAACAAGGTGATTGGTCTCCTTGAAGATCCTATGACAGTAAGTGAAAAGTGAATCTTATCTTTACAATAAAACACTAATATTTATTGGTAAACCAAGTCTATCTGTTTAAGGCAAACTTGAAGGAGAGGCACCTCTTTGTGCTGAAGAAATTTTTGAAAAAAAGCCAAAATGGTTTTGTATCCTTTTATCTGGGTTTATACCACACTGTGATGTTGCAGCAACATTTTTACAATGCAATGATTCCTTATTCAAATTATATTTTAAATGATGAAACAGTAATATTATAACTTGACATGACAAGGCTTTCTCTTACTTATCACACACTGAGACAAACTGTCACATTTTCCCCAATGACGGTCCCATGGCACAGTGATGGAAATTTATTTGTGCTCAGCATGATCACAGAGGCAAACACAATACCCTGGGCACCAATTTACCACTGCACTGACGTTGTTGTCAGCAGTTCCCAGTTCAGAAATAACCACAGTTTTGATGACGACTCTTAAGCTCCCTCTGTGGGAGTTATGACTCTTATAATTAAAGACCTCGGAAAACCTCCTGAACTATTTTAAGATTTTGAAGGATCTGAGAGGCCTGGCCAAAGTTTTAGACGTCTGCGCTGAGAAATCAAAGGTGGACCCAGTCTATCTGCCTTTTCTGTGTGAGGCTATTAAGATTTGCAGGTAAATCAAACACATTATAGCTCATGTCTGCTCACAAAGGAATATGCTCTTTATATTTTTCTGCTTCCATTACAGGCTTCCCTTCCTGAAGGAGAAAGCATCTGATGAACTCAACTATGCACAGGACGTCACACAATTCTTGTCTCACATGGGTACATTGTACTGGCCATGTTATTAGAGCAACTTGTTGATGCAAATATCTGATGAGCTGTCCTTGCAGGTTATCTCATGAGGGTACCCTGTCCAGATGTGAAAGTGAACATTGTTGAATGTGTGAAATCCTACTTCCACTGTGTGTCTCCTCGACGGCTGCCCGATGGTATGGAGAGACCCAACAAGACAATACTTCATCCTTTCCACTTTGAGAACCGATTTTCTAAACTTTCAATAAGTGAGACTCTCCTTTGGCAACACAGTGATGCCTGTCAAGTTTTCTGTGGAGGTCTTGGTGACTTCTTTTCATTTCTCGTGATGTATTTTGTATATTTTGGGTGTACTAGTTTGTAATCATCACATTGAAAAAAAGGCAGTATTTTAGCTTGCTGATATTTGGAACATAATCCTATAGTTTTTTTTAAGGTTACAAAGCAATGTGGAGTTAATTACAAAAAAATAGTTTTGTGTCTGTTTTGGCAGGACCCCAGCCCACCTCCCCTGGCTATAGGCTGCAGTTGTTGGAGCTCAGTGACTTAGCCCAAACACTTGTTTTGTCAATGGCAGCTGTAGACAACCGGCCCGACATTAAACTACAGCTGCTGCACGCTCTTAAGATGCTCTCCAGCTCCTCTGGTCAGTCTGCTTTTATTTTGGAGCATGTCCCATTACCCTCACTGATTACACAAAGTAGCTAAGGACATAAATACATCACAAACAGTGATTAAGTAAGTAATCACACATTGACACAAGACATTAGACACATAAGTGTCCTTGTGTCAATGTCAGTGGATGTCAATGGGGTTGTCCTTAATCACCTTTATGTTTAACAGACTTAAACTGTGCATTAATGCTGAAAGCACGAGGAGCAGAGACGATTTGCCTGCACATGAACGAATCCTACTCGTTTGGTCCAGTCTTGTTCCACTCGACTGAAATCCTCTGGAACCTGCTTGAGCGGGGAAACAAACACAAGGTCATTGCTCAGCTCAGCACAATGGAGTCTCTAGTGTATGTATCGCTATAATCAGGCTGTTGTTTCACTTTGATTTAGATTTCATCAGTTGTTTATTATTGGTCTATTTTCATTGCAGAGCTCTGAAAGAAGCTTTTCTCCACAAACTGGGAACGGGTCTCCACCATTCAGACCTCAGGCTCAGAAACGACCTGCTTGTGATCACAACACTAATCGCTGAAAATGCCAATACTTTGCTGATTGTGAGTTCGCATTTTTTGTTTCTTCAATCACAACTTGCTGCATTGCTGACATCTTTTTATTTTTACTTTTAGGAGAGTTTATTTGCCAAACTACTCACAATTTTGGCCACATATCCAGAGTGTAAGGCAAGCTTTAAAAATCCTTTTATGTTTAAATGTTTCTTAGTCCTAACATTTTTTACTTTTTTGTTTTTTAGTAAAACCCAGTAACTCTTTGGTCTCCAACCTTAAGCTCACCTACAGTAAAGCAGACTTGGAATTTAAAAAGCTGCTGCTGAATTTGTTGGCTTTAATTGCAAAGGATGTAACTGTTTTGCAGGTGGGTCACACAAGTCACAAGATTTGGGTTGAATTGTCACTTGTATGTATTTTTAAAGGTTTATCCATGCCTCCTTTTTGCAGCTTTATAAAGAGGAGAACATAATACTGGGCCTGCTGCTGCTCATAAAGCCGCTGCCTGCCTCTGCCGGCAGCCGGTCTGGTTCTCGCTGCTGGTCCGCCGTCCAAATGGAGGAGCTACAACTGCACGCTCTGCAGACACTGTGCACCGTTGCCCCTCTGATGCTGGACGACTACATGGCCTTTCACGGGAGCGCCTTTGTGCTGCGCCTCCTTGACTGGTGCACTCAGGAAGGTCAGGGAGTAAACATATGAAGATTAACATAAACTGTATTTTGATTCACATGTGGGGAATTTATGTTTGTCTTGGGCTTTCCACTAAGGCTGCAGCCTCCACAGACAAGACCTAAACAGCAGTTAACATCAGCTAAACCATAGACAACCCAGACAATGTTTAGTCTGACTAAAAAAATACTATAAAACAAAAGTCTTGTAGACCATCTTTAAAGGTAAAGGCAAAACGCCTTTACCTACGCCAGTTAACTGGTAACTTTAAAAATGTATAATTCAGAAACGGCCTGGTTTTATGAGGTCTCGGAGAATTGTCTGTTCACATACAGTATATTTCTATATATAATATATATCCTTAATCTCTACATTAAGTTATATCTTACTTTCCTGCTTAATAAGCAAAATAACACATGCTTGTTTACTAAAACTGGGCATTGCTGATTATTTGTTTGTGTACTGTTCATCATTCTGGGACTATTTGACTTTGGGCTGTTACTATCACCAGAGCAATTAGAGTGCAGTCGACTTTATTAAGTGAGCGTTAAAAAGTAAGTCTTTAACCACTCTCATTAGCAATCAAACAGTCTGCATGGATGTTAGTGTCGTGTAATCTGTGATGTATTTATTATAGTTCATTTAGCCAATTATGTCAGAGTAAATCCTGATTATATGTTCTTCTGTTTTCCAGATGCTTCCTACAGTCAGGTTCAGGGCCTCAGTGACTCAGGAGGAGGCAGAAACATTAGAAATTCCCAGATGTGTTTCTGTATCAGACTTCTTAAATCACTGACGAGTCTCGGAGAGGAATCCATCAACCAGGACCTCTGTGACCAAGGCACCATCAACCACCTTCTGGGTAAAACACTGCACATTTAAACCTTCCTAAATGTAGCGTAAGAGAAATAGTTTCACATTGTTATTAAACATTGCCAGTGATGCTGAAGTCAGTGTTCTTTATTTAGGTGTTTTAATGCAGATGGAGGCGAACTTTGATGAAGAGGATGCTGTCTCTCTGGAGATGAAGTCAGACCTTCAGCTGATCCTCTCGGTGCTGTGTGAGACTGACATGCACAGAAAGGTGGCTCAGATATTTTAAAGTGGTGGATCAATTTTTGAATTTTGGGGATATATTTTGGTGAGATATATATTGATGTACGACTAAGTGGGACCATATGAGCATATATGGGACCACACACAGAACCATATGCTACAAACATTTATGAGTTTATGTTTAAAGCAGTTAACTGTGGGTTCTCTGGCTTTCTTTAAAAAAGAGTGCTTATTGTTTTGTTTTTTCTCTCTATGGTTAAGGCTATTGTTTTTCATTGCTTAGACCCCTTTACTGTAAAAGATTTGGACATTAGCTAAAGGCACTTCTAGGTCTGACAGCGACCTCTGCTGGTTCAAAAGCTTAAAGCACCTGGTATTCCCAGGCGGTCTCCCATCCAAGTACTAACCAGGCCCGACCCTGCTTAGCTTCCGAGATCGGACGAGATCGGGCGTGTTCAGGGTGGTATGGCCGTAAACGAGAAACTACTGTTGAATTTAGCGGTTTTAAAGCAGGGGTTGAGGCTGGTTACAAAAAGAAATGTGAAGATGATTTTTTTTCAAACAAGGACCAAAGAGTCAGTTTTGTTGATTTTAAGTTTTTAATGTTGGACTCAAAATAGGTCTTTGTGTTACAAGCCTACCTACTCTGGTACAGACGGACACTGCGCTTTAAATATAAATAAAAGCTTTAAATTCATCATTTCAACAGTCCAACATTTCTCTCCGGTCTGATGCACTACAGGAGCTTTTTGGGTCTGAAGGAGTTGAAATGGTCCTCCACTTCTTGAAAAAAGGAGCCAATCAGTTTTACAGCGGTTTAGGACATAACAAGCTCATCCTCTCCACCGTGGACTCTGTTAGGTTAGTACAGCGCTATTACTATTTTTAGACATCAAACGTCACAAGAAACCTCAGTTTGAAGTCTGTATTGATGCAGTAATGTAAAGAACTTCATTATCTGGACCCTAAAGCCCTGTTATGTTATGGTTTATATCTGGACAGGTCCTGCATTGTTGGTTGCTACACAACAGAAGACTACTTTTTGGCAAAAGAAGGAGTTTGTCGATTGCTTGACCTGCTCAGTGTGAGTAAACCTGAAATTAAAGGCATAGGTTCTTTATGCCTGTTCGCAAATAAATCTGGACCCATCCTCTCTTTTAGTGTTTTATACATATTTATTTAAAAAAAAAAAAGAACTTTAGCCTCCTGTTGTATTGTGTTTTTTGGGGGTAATTGAAATGGCTGAAATAATTATCCATCCCATAAATAAATGGCAAAATAAACATTCTTACAACCTTAGTAAGGAGTGAATTAAAGGATTTCTAACAACTATTTTATAATAATTCTGCATAATATACGTTTAACATGTAGCACAGGGTAAATTAATATTGAGCTGTTACATTTATTAATCCTTCTATAATTTTTCATAAGGTCAAGGTTTATTTCTATAGCGCATTTTAAAATAATAAAAATGTAGTCTGTATGTAGTTTGATGTAGAAATACAATGAGAACTAGTTGTCCTCACATATACAGGACTTTCCGTTTAACCTGATGTGACCATACATAATCTACCTATATATCTTTCCTACAGTCGAGTCCCAGAAGTGTCCACGGCATCATTCTGGCCACGCTGCTGGAGCTTTGTGAGAACCCCAACACCGCGTCCCATCTGAGAAACTGGACGGCCAGCGGCGGACAAACAGCTCCCGGACTTTTACTGCAGATGTGGCGGCACGAGGAGAAAGAGCTGGGAGTCCAACGAAACCAAGACGGATGCATATCCGGCACGGCAAACCAGTGGAATGTTAGTCAAATGTATGTATTTATAGTTGCTTACTTTTTGAATATTTTTTGTTTTTAGATCCTAAGAGGCCTATCTGTCACGAGCTGCAGGAGGATATGCGACGTCTGTGCAGCGATGACTCGACCAGTGCAGCGATACTAGAGTCACTGGAGAACCTACGCTTGAGGATTTACTCCCTCTTCTGTGCACTTGGTAACTTCAACCACAAAACGGCCCGTTATGTTTGTGTGTATTAACTTTACTATAAAATAAATACTACAACGTTAGCTCAGTCAGTCTCAAATATCAACAAATAAAACCTGGTTGTTTAAGAAAGGAAAAGTCAGTGGAATATAATGGTTCTGCCCAATTATTAGACAGCTATGACTGTGTATAATGAGTGACTATACTTTTAATACCTTGCAATATAATGACCATAGCCACATTTTTAAGAACGACCATAAGCTCTTAATTCATAAACTGTTTGTGCTGCAGTATGATACTTTTGTTATTTTAAGGTTTTTTCGACCTTCCTGGATTATCAACCGAAGATTATGTGACATTAAGCATCATTAGGAGATATCTGGACTTTAAGGTAGAAGCTCTTTTCCTTCTTTTAATAAAAAAATATAGCCCCTTTAAATAGATCTATTTAAATAACACTGACTATCACAATGACTTATAGTACAACAAAACATTATGTCTGTCCTGGGGCTGTAGGTGGGGGAAGTGTGGGATGAGGTTGTTGCACAGTTAAATTTGGAGGGTGTGAGGCCGATAACTCCAGATCAACAGTCTTTGGAGACCATCGGTAAAATCT
The DNA here is from genome assembly GCA_024349245.1 of Neodontobutis hainanensis. Classification (NCBI taxonomy): domain Eukaryota; kingdom Metazoa; phylum Chordata; class Actinopteri; order Gobiiformes; family Odontobutidae; genus Neodontobutis; species Neodontobutis hainanensis. The sequence goes on from JALDNG010001723.1 coordinate 27,447, forward strand.
CAGAGGACACAGCTAGGAGGGTCATAGAGGAACAAACCAGCATTTTACAGAGACAGGAGACGAAGAACCTCAGTGAAGAGGAGCTGATGTACACAGAAGTAAGAGATTCAAGTCTAAGACCATAAATATTCTAATCGAGACAGACTTTTTGTGTCACAGATGAAATCTCAGTGGAAACAACAGGAACTTGCTGCAAAATCTTGGAACAATTATGTTTCAAAGACTTCAAAATATGAAGTTTTGAAGGTCTGTCAAATTCTTTACCATTTTATTACCATTACTCCTCCTGCACAAATATGTTTATAACTGTAGTTTTATTTGCACAACAGGAAGTAAAAGCACAGAGAGAGTTATCGAGAACTGGGTCAAAGAATGAAGAGGACGCTCTTCACCCTGCCAAGGTACTTAAGATTTTAAATTTGACAGAAAACTGTGTTCAATGCAAAGACACATGTAAAGTATTTTCAAGAAGAAGTCTTGTCTTTAATTAAATCTTTAACAGTTTACAAGAACCAGATTTCAAGTGTACTGGTAGAGTGACCTTTGGCTTTGGACCAATAATTACTGCTATCTACTGACTTATGCTGGCAATTAACACCTTCTGTATGGTTATCTTTTTGCCCCGTTTTGTCTCCAGCATTTCATCGGTCAGGTGATTGCAGTGGAGCAGACTGGCTTTGAAGGACTGGCAGGTGTCAAGGTGTCTTTGGCCCGAGTCTCTATGTCGGCAGATCAGAGAGAACTGGATTCCCCCACACAGCAGGACCCTGAGTACTTCAGACCGGTTTCTGTAAAACACTGATATAAATATATTCCACTAACACCATCCTCATCACTTTGTAAAGAGCTATCTTTTTTTTGCATAATTGAATTATTTGTGAATGACTGATGTCAGTACATGGACACAACCAGCGCCTTGTCGTCTGGACCAGCTCAGAGACAAATGCACAAACTGACCAGGCTTTGTGTGACAATATGAAAATGCGCAGCTTTCACAACAAAAACGTGACAAACTACAGACCACATTTATAAGATCTATATATCTATTTATCCAGATATATACTGTTAAATATTGTTTATGCTATTAATAACTGTAGCACATTATTATTAAACCTGTAAGGTCACTTCTGTTTTCTCTGACCTTGTTTATGTAACATACAGAGCATCATCCAAAAACAGACTAGGGCCTTATGTAACTCTCCATTACTTTGAATATGATAATAATTTAGTGTCTGGTAAAGGTTAATCCCCACCAAATGAAACAGATCTTCATAAATACTGTGGGGTCAGTTTGGAGAAGTCAAAATTAAATTTTTTTGGCTTATATAAGTCACTGCAGCACATTAACACAGATGTTCCTTCAAGCGTGTGCCCTCAACAAGCCGCACACAGAGCCTTCTTCTTCTTCCTCTGCCTCATTCTCGCTCTCAAACCCATTTTATGGCTGGATAACCAAATCGTCTCTGACAGGCCGGGTTTTTTTTTGGTTTTGTTTTGTTTTGTTTCCGCATCGGGGCGTTCACTTTGACTGTACAAAAGAACGGGACACAGACACAGGAGACTCTTTATAGTTTGACGGGTGTTCACAGTGTGTTGGACCGGGACAGGGGTGCATGCTGTCTGTGTCAGTGGAGTCTGAAGAGCTGCTGTCTCTGTGAAGGTGAGCTGAACACGTTTTATACAACTTTTGACATTTATTATGGTATCAATGCTGATTAAAACTGGGAGACTGACTTTGGACTGACTTTGTTTTTTTATCAGGAAACTCTTCAAAACTCTGCAAACTTCAGACTGTTTTAGATTCCTCACTAAGCTTCTAGTGTATTCAAGTGTTCTATCTGATTTTAGTTCAAACAAAAATAGAAAAATGTTATGCAGATTGATAACTGAGGTAAATATTTTCACCATCTCATAAAATATTTGGCTCTACTTTTCTGTGTTCTTTTCCTGGTAATATACAGTAGCTTAAATAATAGAGGGAGACGTGTAGTTGTAGTATACTAACTAACTACAGGACCATTTTTATTCTTGTATGTACTGTATATACTATTTATCATTCACTTTTATCTACAGGAAAATGAACCCTGTTGAAACAGCCATCATGAGACTATTTTACCGAATGTAGTGCATTTAAATGGCTTAAACAGAGAAATAATGAGAACCAAACCTATGTGTAAACCAGGAAAAATATTGGTTTAACGCTATGGTCCAAGAACAAAACAATTGATTCTCTGATATTTTTAAATTTTGATAAAAAGTACCACAGTTGGACAAACAGTGATTTGACATATAGACAGGTCCCACACATGCCGAATGAAAAGACAGCAGTCCCATCTAAGTATCAAAGTGTGAGTAGTTTGTGCTTAAGTTGCTAAAGTTGTTTATTAAACTGTTTATTAAACTACAAGACTATGCAATATTTCAGCCGTTGTGAAATGATGTTGTCTTTGGTCACACATAACTTAAAACATTGTGCAGCTGTGAAGGGCCTCCACTGCTAATTTTTTTAGGCTCACTGATGTATTTTGTCTCCTGCAGGTCTGAGGTTATTGCAGCAGAAATGATCATCCGATTGGGACGACTGACTCCAGGATACTTTCGCCTTCTTCAGGTTTGGCTCTGTTCATATAAACTGTATATTTGTCTTTTTATCACACCACTTTCTTTCTACTTCACCAACATGTCTGAAGCCCTAGTTGTCCATTTTAAGCTCATAGAAATGCTTTTAGGGCAGAACTGACATTGTGTAGATGAATATTTTATATCTTATGTAAGCTGTTTAGACTCCGGCCTCACTACTGCTGAGGTATTCAGCTCTGAGCCACATTCAGCTGCGACTTTAAACCTCTAACCATCATTCACTTTGATTTATTGTGTCCAAGAATAAATTAGGCTACGTTCACACTATAAAAAAAAAAATGATCCAATGGACACCAAACATATTTAATGATTTATAGCTTATGTTATGTCACAGTTGGTATTTTAAAGGGATTATAGGAAAGGAGTAGGTGGTAGTGTTATAGTTAAGACCACACTGACCAAGTCATGTCCAAGACCAAAGCGTCTTGGACATGATGGCAGTCAGTAGCTCAGTGGGTAGAGCGGTCGTCCTTCAACCGAAAGGTAGGCGGTTCGATCCTGACTGTCCCCACAGTTCATACTGTCGTTGTGTCCTTGGGCAAGACACTTAACCCATTTTCCCTCCAGTAGCTGTAACACTGGTAATTACTGTAGAACAATGTAAGTCGCTTTTTATTTTTTTATTTTATTTATCCTTTATTTAACCAGGAAAAGCCCATTGAGATTAAAAATCTCTTTTGCAAGGGAGACCTGGCCAAGATAGGCAGCTGAATTCCATCACATCATTACATACATACAAAAACACACAATTATGCATTTACAATAAAATCTCAATTAAAACATTGACATGTGAGAGAGGCCAACTCAAAACATTTAATTTTTAACTTAAAAACACTCAAAGATATCAATTTACTAAGTTTTAAGTTGTTCTGCAGCAAATTCCATGTAAAGGGAGCAGAATAAACAAAGGCCTTTTTACCCAGCTCAGTACTGACCTGTGGGACAGAAAACAAAACAACAGCCTGAGAACGGAGAGAATAATGACCAGCACTTTTTTTCATAAGAAGTGAACATAAATAGGATGGAAGCACACCAAGAATAGCCTTATATATAAAAATATATATAAGGGATATGCCTTGTTCCATTCCTACCTTGCTTTGGATAAAAGCGTCAGCTAAATGAATAAATGTGAATGTATCAAGACCATGACAAGACTTCTAGCTCTCTAGACAGGTATTCACTCACTTGGTTATAAATTATACTACTTATTAAAACCGAAGAACAAACAAATATGATATTTGTGGTCTTGGCTAGTCTTAGTTGGTCTTAGTTGGTCTTAGTTGGTCGTGAGACCGAGACAACACCAAATAAAAGAGAGTTTGTCACCAAGACAAGACCAAGACCGACAAATATTTTCTGAGATGGTGCTTATTGTGAAAAGTTTGAGGATCATTGGATAAGATAATGATCAAATCTGAGTCATTGTTGAAGCCAGTGAAACATATCCTTAAACCTTGATTATGTTGAAATTCTGAAGGTTTAGACTGAATATTTGACTCATACACTACACAAGAGTTGGGGGCAAATAATGGGGCCTCAAACAATTGTTGGAGAGTGAGAGTAAGGCTCAAACTCCCCCATAACTCCATATGTATTAGTTTTCTGCTAAAAGATCTGTCTGTTGGTCTTTTAGAGGCAGGTCTCAGGTGAAGTCCAGCTGCAGCCTCAGAGCGGCCTCCTCGACCCGATTGCGATGACGATGGCAGTGTTTGGTTTGGGAGTTTCTCTGTACAGCACCAGGCAGATGGCAGAGACAATGCATCGTTTCAAACAACCCCACGCCTGAGTTTCGCCTCCAGTTTACGCTGCCTGTAGGACAAAACTGAGGGCAAAGTGATGTTTATGTGACAGGGTTTGTGTATGTCAGATGAGAGATGGTGCTGTGATGTTATTGTGAAAGAAAAAGTAAGTGTCTCAAGTGAAATTGAGTTTTTGTCAAGTTGATGCAGGTGGATTATTGCAACAACTCACCAGGTTTAAAGATTTACTAAACACTGGGTGGGTAAGAGATTTTTATACAGTCACCAAAAGTGTCTATTAGTTCAAAAAGTCTGTTAAAAAATATGCTGCTGTCAGAAAAGATTAAGAGCAAGAAAACAATAGTAAAAGGTATGACACTATTCAATAAGAATCATTAGAAAAGGAACAAAGCCATGGCGTATCTATGATCAAAGTAGGATTAAGGGGCATTAAATTGAAAAATGACCAAACCTATTACAGAAAATGACCAAAAAAACACTGATCCAGGAATTTTGGTTGCTTCAAGAATATGTTTGGGAAACACTAAAACAGTATTCTCAAAATCTTACTTCTCTGGTTCGGGTTGCCCTGAAGACTGCACACCTACAAACAATAGTTAGAATTATTTTCTATAGATTAGAGCTGCACAATAAATTGCAGAATTGTCATAATCACATGTCACAAGGAACTCGTTGTGTTGCAATAACAATGAATTGTTTAATCAGAGTCTTGAACCAAACTGTGTGGCGACCGGAGTCTTGGGCTAGTCCTGGTTCAGTCTGTGTTCTGATTTAACTCTAGTGTTTACTGGTAAAAGTTATTCCAGCAGGAATCCAGAACAGAAAAGCCTAAGTTCTACAGGCTCAGTAACAGAAGATAGAATCAATACACTATAGGAGAAAAATATGAGATTTTTCTGAAGCAACTACTTTCTGAAGCACTATTTTTGGTTTTATCCTGCACCCTTTTCTTTTTCATAAGCTTCTACTCTTGACAAACACTAAAACTTGAGCTTTTTTATAGAAATAATGATAGTCATGAGGGAAAATGTCTCAGTTCAATGTAGAGCTGCATCACTGTGTTTATTTACCTACTGGGCACATATTTCATATCATTAGAAATCTTTAGTTATATTTAAACCATATGCAATGTTTGTAAAGTGAAATAAATATTATACTCTTGTTTTAGGGTTACATGTATGTAATTTATTTATTACCACTGTTTTACTTTCACAAAATGTTGCACAGTTTAATATTTGCTACAGCTGTTTCCTGAAGCATTTATTATAATAAATGTATAAAGTGCAAATGTAATGCCATCAGAATGTGTTGGTTCAGGTTGAATAATCCCATGTAATTCTTAAATAAAACACAATGAAGCCCCTCGGCTCTGGAGTCGTTCGTCTGGAAACGTCCGTGGGAAACAGAGCAGAGAGGGGTTTGAGTAAAGCTCGGTCTCGGACGTGAACGAGATTCTCCCAAAGACAAAGACAATACCAATGACATAACACTGATGAGCAAGAGCAGAAGTCTCTCACATGGATCCACTCAGTTTTGATTCCACTGCAGTTACTTCCTGAGAAACAGTGCCACACTTTATCCACAAAGAAACAGTGGACAACTACTAGCTACCCATTTGTATTTGTAACAGTTTTACAGTAATATTATTGACAGTACAGTTTTACTTTTGTAGGATATATTTAAAGCATCTTCTACAGCATACAGTAGCTTAATATACAGTAAATTATGAATGAATTCATTATGGAATAAGATAAGCTTTTGAAGTCACATGCATTTGAATACACAGAAGGATACAGCCAGTAACATGTTAAAAATGTAACTATCTAGTACACAAAGGTGAGTTATTGTTATGGTTATTATAAACGGTATAAATAAAGTCTTATACTGTTCAGTATTGCAGTGTATGATCTGCGTGACATAAAGTACATAGTAATGGGTAGTTGTAATAGTCCAATGTAAGACTTTTAAAAGACTCTTGTCAGTGTTAGTCATGATAGCAGCAGGGGGAGGAGTCAGGACTGGGCTCTAAACCTAAAATGTTTTGTGTAAACATCCTGCAGGTTTGTGACATGGGAGAAGTAGTGTCCGGGCTGCGCTAATAAAACGTAATTAAATGGTTTTGGTCAAAGCAAAAAATCTGTAAAACAAATTAATAATAATAATACATTTGTAAGATAAGTCTGTGGAGGTTTTCAATTATCCAGGACATACAGAACGTTCAAATGGTTCAAACAAATTGAAGAAAATTTCCACATACCTTTATAATAACCTTTTAAACTTTTCTTAATTTGTAAGATAAATTAATTGTGTAGTCAAAACCGCATTTTGCATACACAATAAAAAAATAAACAAACCTAAAAAGTTATATACCGTTTATTTTTAAGTATTCTTAAGACATACTCTTGTCTTGTCTTAAATATGTCTTCAACCGTGGACTCTAGTCTTGTGTAAAGTCAAAAAGTCAAAAATAGTTTTGGTCATCCTTCCAGCAGATGGCGCTAATTCGATAACTTTTTTTTTTTTTTTTTAGAAGCTCATAACAAGAAAGAATAAGAAGAAGCGCGAGAACATGACGCTGATGGATGCAGTTAACGGAGCAACACCGATGAGAGACAGCTCAACGAGCAGCTGCCGCTAAACGCATTTAAACTGGATTAAACAGAGTCCAACCACGGCGCATCACTGAGACTAACTTGTTTTTTCCATATCTTGTCATAAACCGATTTTACGGAATGAAAATGCCAGAGGAGTGTGCGTCTAAGCACCTCGCTCACACCCCGTGCAGCGCCTCGTCTTCAGCGGATCTGTCGCAGCGCTGAGCCGGTGGAGGAGCATCTTTCTTTTTGGGAGTGGGGTTTCAATTTGTCCTTAAAAATGGCTGTGCTCCTCGGTACCGCCCAGAGTAGCCCCTCTCTCCGTCTCACTGCGGTGCTTTGGTGCTTTTTGCTGTTTGTTTGCTTCACTGTTGCCTCCTTGAGTCGTGATGTTGTCTCAGCCGAAGTCACCGAAGAGGACTCCTATCAACAAAACGAGTCCAAGGCTTTCCCGGTGCTGACCTGGAACTACAAACGCGTTCGGATGCCTTTTGAGATATCTCTGTGGATCTTGCTCGCACTGCTCATGAAACTTGGTGAGTTTGACCCTTTTTTTTCAAAGTCACAGACCGCACTCACCTGGGCCTAAGGGTATTTATATCATAACAAAACGAGTGTTTTGTCCATTTTCAAGACCAGGTCCAAATTCATGAAGCAGATGTCAGTGCCTTCTAAAAGAGGCAGAGTTAATAGGTGTTAAAATAATACATGTTTTTTTTTTCCAACCACAGTCAAACAGTAGAAGTCTTCAGGTCACAACCCTCCCTCTAGAGAAAAGCTCAGCTCTCTTAGTCTCTTGGTATTAGAGACAAAAACTGAGTCCAGATGCGTTTGCGTTAACCATTTATTCAGTAGAAGTCTTCATTTAAAATCATAAAACTTAATTCAAATGTGTTCAGTCAAGTTCAGGCAAGACCAACAACTTTAAATAGATTAGTTTTTGGCTCTTCTGTTTTGGTAAAATCTGGGCAATTGCTGTGACAAAACCACTTCCTCACACTCTTTTTCAGAGTTGCTGTGGTACAGCTATGGTAGCCCTGCAGGGACATGCTGGTGTCTCTGAACCAACCCGGTGTAAACTTTACTTTAAAATCTTCCAACAGAATCAATTAATGCATAAATGCCTAAACCTTCCTGTGAGAAGGTGTATTAAAAAGAAACACATGTGTGCTTCCTCTCCAGCAGCGCTCAGTTTGTCCTCTTTGGGATTCTGGTAGAAACTGGAAATATTTTTTTTCAACACAGACAGAAAGAAAAAGTTATTTTGTCCAAATAAAAGTAAATTTCACACAGAGCACCTTTAATACTGTCTCAACTGCTACAACACTTCTCTTTTGCTTAAGTTATAAAAAAGCTTCTTATTCAAGTCATATCCTGACAGTTTTTCTTAAAAAGTAATACATGGTAATAAAACTTAGACTGATGCATTACAAATAAACAGGACACTAGATTGCAATACAAAGATGTGTGCATACCTCTACAAGTGAAGCCAAAACATATTGATCTCCTTCTGGTAACTGGCTGCAGTAAAGCTTATCAATCCCAGGCTTTCAGTGATGCTAAAGTAAACATGTAGGCTTTATTTGACAAAGGCTATGACGACAAAGTCTGGTTCGTGTTTCTGAGCCAGACTCTTGTTTAATAATCTAGTCAGGATGAAATACAACACTGTTAGCTTTCACACAACTCCCAATGAGCAACAATTGTGTTTCATAAAGACGATATTACAGCACACAACAATAATTAAGAGGAATATAAACATGGACAATCAATATAATACAAGTGATCAAATCAGTCGGGTACCCACTGCCCATGAGGATGTTTTTCAAAAGAGGAACCGTAGGTGTTTAGATCGGTCAATAATGAAGATACAAGATAAAATTCACTCCAGGTTTATTTTGTTATTTGCTGGTAAATCTGCTCCCAATGCTGTGCAGTTTGAACACGACATGGTGCAGTTTAAATGTATATAAAGTTTATTTGATGTATTCGGGAAAATAAAATTGCGTATAATTATTGCAGTATTTCCAACATTTTCTACCTCTACTGTCCGAAATCAATAGCAGTTTTGATTTAGTAAGTCACAGGATCTCCCAATAGTCAGGTTAATTTAAGTAGGACACCACTGAAGGCCTAGAAAAGCACAGTTAATTTCAGGACAATATGTCATCACTCTAAGGTTCTTAAGCATGGGACGTTATGAGATACAAATGTAACCTGGAAAAATATCACTGTATTACGGTTTTGCAAATACAAATTAAAATAGGTTTAATCTTCTGGTAAACTGGACATAGTCAAATCTTTGAGTTTTTATAATAGTTAACTAATGTAGTGCAATAGAATATCCAGATACAATTCAATACAAACACAGGAATCACATTCTGGGCTTGTCTCTCCAACTCCAAGGGTCTATTGGAGCAGCTGTTCTCATGTGTTTGTTCGCTGTGGCCTCTTATTGGACAGATGGTGGGGATATGTGGCTCCAAAAGGTCAAAAGTGTCACGTCACTATTATTTTTTCCTAATTTATTTATTTATTTCATTTTTTTAATGTAGTTGTTGTTAAAGCGGTCATAGACACTGTGAAGCGGGTTTGTTGTTTTTGGTTTTGGGCTGACTGTGCTTCTGAGTGAGGCCTGTCCTGTGTCTTATCTGTCCGTCCAGTTGTTGTCTGAGTTGGGCTGACCCAACTTCCTGTCCTAATGCAGCGGCGGATAACAAAGGCGTCTGTGTGCAGTCACAAAGGAGAGGAGGCCGTAACTCGATACCTCTGAGTGAAACCTGACCACACACAGTTGGTCAGTGCGGTCTGTCAAAGCTTGAGGCCTGTTAAGTTTAAGTAAAACCTGGCTCCGTGACACATCTTCTCTTTTACTGCTCATCAGTAAAAGTCAAATCCAGGTTTAATCTGGTTTTAAATTAACTCCAGCCGTGTCTTTTTGCTTTAATTTTGCTGTAGAGTTTTTGTGTCTTGACTTGTTCTAATGAGTTTGCTGGGAACTTCATTTATAAAAGTTCATAAATGTCCTATGAGCTTTCAGCAAATGTTTTTTCTGTTAGTGTTCCTTCTTTTCCAGCAGCATTCTGTCTTGTTATTGTAGGATTTGTCCACAGTTTGTCCAGACTCTCCATAGACGGCTGCTGAAACATGCTCCATATTTGATGAGGCCTCACTTTCACTGTTGCAGGAAATGGACACTCTGGGGTTTACTGTAAGAGACAGGTTTATGGTCAGGTATACAAATGTCTTATTCCTGTGTGTATTTTATAGTGTGTAGTCAAGACCACATTAACTGAGACTGTGTCCTCCTGGCCGAGTGTATTGACACCAAGAAAAGGGAGAAACTCACTGGGTTTTGGTCAGAGGGATTTTCATTTTAAGCATGTGGGAAACAAAAGACACACATATTCATCACAAGAATAGCGTGAACAAATAAAGCTGTTGTTGTCTTGATTTTATAAAACGGGCAGTGGAAAATGTTATGGATCCTGCCAAAGGGATGAAGATAGTGCAGACATTACTACATAGAAACAATGTTTATCTGAAAGAGAGGTAATTTGGCACAGAAGATCTAGATTTTACTGCCTTACTGCAAGGAAGGGGATTAAACCAGAATTGCAATGCAAGTTGGAAACTGGAAAACTGGAAACTCTTGTTGCAATTCTACATTTTCTTGTTTTTCTTGTATTTGCTTTTATTCAGTGGCTATTTTTATGCTTCATTATATTGACAATAAAAGGAACTCGCCAGCTATTTGCACTGACTTGGTTTGTTCATAAACGACACAGTGTCCCTTCAGGGCTTCGTAGGTGTAGAAAGAATGGGTGCAAAGTATGTAATTGTATGTTGTGATTAATCAAGGCTGGTTTAATAGTGTGTAGTCTGTTGGTCTCATAAAGTAAAAAGGAAAAGAGATGATATGATACAAAGCCAAACTTAAAGGAGGTGAATGTTACCCAGTCAGTTAGTGATTAGTGCTGTTATAACGCTGCTGAAAAAGAGCACATGGAAGATTGGTTTTGCCCCAGGCTTAGCAAACAATAGTCTCAGTCACAAACCAAACCAGTATGAAGCCTGGCTGGTTGAAAGGGATACTCTTATTTAACCAACAACTTTTCATTTTCTTTGTGCAGGTTTCCATCTCGTTCCCGAGTGTCAAAAATTGTCCCAGAGAGCTGTCTTTTGATTGTGGTGGGGTTATTGGTTGGGGGCTTTATTAAAGCCATCAAAGAGAACCCACCGGTGCTGGATGACAAACTCTTTTTCTTGTACCTGCTGCCACCCATCATCCTGGACGCAGGATACTTCCTGCCCATTCGCCCTTTCACTGAGAACATGGGCACCATCTTGATGTTTGCTGTGGTGGGAACGCTGTGGAATGCCTTTTTATCGGTGGGGTGATGTACGGCGTCTGTCAGGTCGGGGTCCGCAGCTGGAGAAGGTTGACTTGCTCTCCTGTTTGCTTTTCGGGACAATTATTTCGGCCGTGGACCCTGTGGCTGTGCTGGCCGTGTTTGAGGAGATACACATCAACGAACTGCTGCATATCCTTGTTTTTGGAGAGTCGCTGCTCAACGACGCCGTCACTGTGGTGAGTCCACGTCCAGAGGGATAACTTCAAACTTAAATCTTTTCACATTAAAGTAACCCTGTGTAACTTTAGCTACTAGCATCACATCATTTTAAATTACAAAAATACACATTGTTGTATTAATTTAAAGATTCTTAGACACACGATTTTTAGAATCATAGAATCAATCCTATTTCCTGACACAGTGCCCTCAGCTGGACAGAAACGCTGATATAAATGTATAATTCCTGCCACCAGGATGAGCAGACCTCTCTTAAGAGTCATGGTGAGCAGCTCAAACAGAAGGAACAGATATAGACCATTACACTGGATCTTAGCAAAGTTTTATTTGTACAAAATACCTTAGTGTTTCAGAAGATAAGTTAAGTCTGAGACTAGGACTTTAAAAAGGGGTTTTAAGATCAGTTTCAAGACCAAAAAAATAGACTTGAGTACTAATCAAATCTGAAATTGGCGTTGCATTTTTTGTGCTTAAAACTTTGTCTTTGTCCTCTGTAGGTCCTGTATCATCTGTTTATGGAGTTTTCTCTCAAAGGAGGCGTCACCGTCGTCGGCGCGTTTCTTGGTGTAGTCTGTTTCTTTGTGGTGGCTCTGGGGGGGATTCTAATTGGGGCCTTCTATGGGCTCCTGGGGGCCTTCACATCCCGCTTCACGTCACACACCCGCGTCATCGAGCCGCTGTTTGTCTTTCTCTACAGCTACATGGCTTACCTGTCGGCCGAGGCCTTCCACCTGTCGGGCATCATGTCGTGAGTCACTTTAAGTGTGCCATCGTTATATGAGTTTCACATTATAAAGCTTGGTGTCTTTTCTTCCTCTGCATCTTTTATAACCCGCTAATAGCATGGTCTGGTGCCAGAATTTGTGCAGTATGAATGTATAATCTCACATTACAGATCATTTTTAGCATGTACCTGCTCCAAAAACAGGATAAACATTATGGATGACGTTAGGTTCTGGTGGTAAACTTGAAGAGAATATCCCACACGTATATATAATGTTTAGCAGTTTCAGCTGTGTAATTGATTTCTAGGTAAAAGAATCATGCAGTTTCTTAAGACAGAGCTTTTTACTGCTTGCATTGGTGTAACTGAACTATTTACTTGGTCACATCAACAAGTTATTTGATAAAAAAGGACACTTCAAATCCACAGTACAGCAGCACAGAGTTTGTTTTCATGACACCTTTATGGAGGTTTCTGTCTCAGAATCAGGCTTGACTGCAGAGAACTCCTTTTATCTGTGTCTTGCTTTGGTATTTTAAGGTCATAATTGTATTTGTTTGGTATTTAATGTGGACACATACAATTTCACAGAAAGGCAGTAAACTATTTTAATGCACACTTGTCAGCCAATGAGAAATTTGTATTCATCTTTATTGGGTTATATGGAATACTGTGCACAGGTTTTAGGCAGGTTTGGATATAAAAAGCAAATAATAATAAATAATATAAAGTATGTTTATTTGTATTAGTTTAACAAAATGCAAAGTTAGAAATAGAAGAGAACTCTCTCAAAACAGCAATACTTCTGGAAGTTCTACAGGATCTGGGCAGGTTCTGTTTGAAAATTTGGACAATTTCAGACAAAACCAGGCCAAATTGGACTAAACCAGACCATGTGATCTCAGACTTACAACAGACTGACAACATTCTTACTCTATTGCATATCTGCCTAAAACATTTGCACAGCACTGTATGTTTTAATATCGCATTACATGGAACTTTTTATTTTTCAGCTCTAAACATAAATATGACCCTGATTTTACCCTGTCCTCTTTTCATCACAGCCTGATTGCGTGTGGCGTGATGATGCGGCCGTACGTCGAGGCCAACATTTCCCATAAATCCTACACCACCATCAAGTACTTCCTGAAAATGTGGAGCAGCGTCAGTGAGACTCTGATCTTTATTTTTCTGGGCGTGTCCACCGTCGTTGGGCCCCACTCCTGGAACTGGACATTCGTCATTGTCACTGTCTTTCTCTGCCTCGTGTCCAGAGTTTTGGGTCAGACTTTTTCTCTTCAGTTCATCTCATCTGTGTTTTCTTTCTTTTTTAACACTTTTTATTTTATTTTAGGTGTAATCGGACTCACCTACATCATTAATAAATTCCGTATTGTGAAGCTGACCAAGAAGGACCAATTCATCGTGGCCTACGGTGGGCTGCGAGGAGCTATAGCCTTCTCTCTGGGCTTCCTACTGACAAACAATGACCTGAAGCACATGTTCCTCACGGCAATCATCACAGTCATCTTCTTCACTGTCTTTGTCCAAGTGAGTTTTAGAATTGGTTTGTTCTTAATCCGCAGTGACTCAGAGGTTAACATTGTCTCGCAGCAAGAATGTTTTTAGCTAAGTTGTGTCCCGTTGTCAGAGACATGCATGTTTAGATGAATTAGTGAGTACCAGAATGTACTCAGCCCCATGTCCTAAGCAGCTGGAATAATCATAACAAGTGCGAGAAAATGAATGAATAAAACATAAGTAACAAATAAATAATAAATAACAAATGTCCACTCAGGGGTCAACTGTTTGTCCTTTTCTTGTAAATTATTCTGTTTCCTGACATTTAAGAATAAATAAATAAATAAATTCCTACAAAAGCATGTTACTCTGCCAAAAACATAGAACGGTGTTTCCAAAATTTTGGTACAAGCACCACTGCTGTAAAAACACATGACCTAAAATAATACGGTTCAACATGTGATTAATCTGAAATGGTAACGGTTATGTCTAATTTTTACATTTTTTTTTTTTTGGACAAAATGAATAGCTGTTTTTATTTTTTTGATTGTTATTATTTTGGGGTTGTTGTTTGCAATTCTTTATTTAGGATTTAGGATATGACGTCACATACTATCGGTCACAGAATGGAAGTCTGACTATATCATACAGCAAGTCTGTCAGCAAATATTCTCATAATTTTAACAAATGTCTTATTTGTCTTGTTTCTTGTCGACAGGGAATGACCATCAGACCTTTAGTCGAGCTGTTGGCCGTGAAGAAGAAGGATGAAACCAAAAGGTCGATAAACGAGGAGATTCACACTCAGGTCTGAAGTCAAAAGTATTGGCGATACATTTCTATTAGTTTACACTAAATCTATTTTATAAATTTTATATTATATGACATTAAAATAAAGGTGAAAAGTTTGAATAAAAAAAAATGTAATTTGCTTTTTTTTTTTTTTTCAAGTTTCTGGACCATCTTCTCACAGGAATCGAAGACATTTGTGGTCATTACGGACATCATCACTGGAAAGACAAGTATGACTTTTACAACCATATTCTCCTCTTTGATATCTTCTTTAAACACCGTCTGAGTGATCTCTCTTTTCATTTGAGGTTGAACCGCTTCAATAAGACCTATGTGAAGCGGTGGCTGATTGCAGGCGAGCGCTCCACTGAACCACAGCTGATCTCGTTTTACAACAAGATGGAGATGAAGCAGGCCATGATGCTGGTGGAGAGTGGGAGCTCTGCCAAACTGCCCACCCTTGTCTCAGCCATGTCCCTGCAGTGAGTACCAGCCCCAAACCATAATCATTTAAAAGAGATTGTGATTGTGTAGCCTCTTCATTATTCATGTGTTGATATTAGAGACCGATGGAGCCATTTATTTGAATTTTCTTTAGTGCTCAAGTTTGTATTTGGGTCTCTTTAAAGCAACACAATGTAACTTTTTAACTCAAAAAATGGAGCCTGAAAATCATTAGCTGGAAAACAGGAAAACAAACCCCTTTTCTTTTAACAATGTGTTTATTTTGACAGACACTTTGTAACCATCAACAAAGTCAAAACCCATCACAAGCTTAATACTTATAGTAAACTACGTTATAGTTGATGAAAAATAACATTCACATATGATTTTGCAGCAGCATCTGTCTCCTTTAGTGATGCTTATAAGACAAAGAGAAAGAAATGAGTCTGTTTATTCCAAGTTAATAAGTCAGAAATACATCTTGCTTTTTTTGGCCATTTACCGCTAAGAATGTTAAATTCCAGTATCTATTTGTAGTAGTATGCCGGCACACATACACAATCCTACCAACGACTGAACAGACAGCACTATTGACAAATATAATCTCTGTAAGCAACAAAATCTACATTTAGTCTATAAACTATAACAATACAAATCTCAACATAAAGGCATCTGTACATAATGTTTTTTATGGTTCACACAAAGATATTGACAACATTTTGTTCAAGGAACTGTATCTTCCCATTAGAAGACTTCTTATTTCATTTATGTCAGACATAAATTATTAATCTTGACATGTCAAAATCCAATCATTATGGTGTAAATGTGTATATAAATATAACCAGATGTTTGTCTTTTTTCTTTAAGAGGACGTATTTATAATATTTATAATTTATTAAAGACACTATTTCAATCACACAAGTGCTTTTCCTTAGACAAAAATTACTATTGTAATGTCTCTGCAGCAATATTCAACCAAAAGAGACAGTCAGGAAAAGAGCTATACCAAGCATCTCCAAAAAACGCGAAGAGGAAATCAGAAAGATCCTGCGAGCCAATCTGCAGAAGACCCGACAGAGAGTAAGACACTTGATTAAACGGTTCATTTGCTGCTGATGAGACGAGGGTAACTTTTATTGTTTGTCCACAGCTTCGCTCCTACAGCCGACACGACCTGATGATGGACCCGTTCGAGGACAACGTGAGTGAGATCCGCTTCAGGAGACAGCGAGTGGAGATGGAACGAAGGGTGAGGAAGTTTTAATATTTTCACCTATACATTGACAGTAATAATAGAATAATTGACTCATTGGCGACAGAAGTCCAGTTCATACCGTCGTCAGACACAAACAGGAAGTGTGTGGAAATGTACGTTCTGTGCTTTGTTTCTATTTTGTCCAAAGATGAGTCACTACCTCACAGTTCCCGCCAAAAGCCAGGAAAGACCTTCAGTGAGAAAAGTCTGCTTTGAACCAGGTCAGAACCACTTCTTAATGATATTAACTTTTTTTCTTTAATATCTAAGAGCCTTTTCACACCTACCTCAATTTGCAGATGTAAAAATGTCTTGATGGTTTGTTTTAAGTGTGAAGGCACCTCTGACATTTGAGAAAATATAGGAATGGAAAAGGGAAAACACGTCGGTGCAGTTTAAAAATAATCCAGAACATTAAAGCTTTACTGTTTAATGCTCCGTCAAAATGTATTTTATAGCTAGTTTTGTTGCAGCACATCGTCTTTCTCTTAAATCTGTTAAAAGTGGCACTGCTCTTATAGTGTTTATTATTTCTCACCAAATTTCTCAACGCATTCAGAGAGACAAATGGGAAAATACTTATTTAACCAAACCTCTGAAAAATAAAAAAAAAAGCTAAGTCTCCCATTGTTAAGACTTTGTAAAAAATCTTTCTCATCATATGCTCACTCAAAAGCACTTTTTAAAATGTCACTTCTGTTTTCAAGGTCCCATTTCTCCATACTACTACTACTACTACTACTATTACTAGAAATGTACAATATACCAGTTTATTTTTTATGATTAAAATCCTAAATGGTAGTTGGAGTGAAAGTCATATCTACAACTGTCATATGTGTCTTTATCAAGAAACAAAATAATAATTTGTAGAAAGAGACAAGGGAATGTGGGATGTGGGTGTTCATCTGCAAACCTCAAAATACAGTTTAGATTTAGTTCCTAATTTGAAAGTACACCTGATGAAATGTGTTGTCATCGTTTTCAGACCAAACATTAAAACGACAGCTTAATTTTCTTTTAGTATGATCACATCTGCTGCTCATGTTTTTGTAGAGCACAAGGTTTACACTTACGAGGAAAGTGACAGCCCCGAGCAGAGGGCCAAGGCCAGCTCCAGACATCCTGACTACATAACTGTCATCAATGAGTCGACCCAGCAAAACGATCAGAGAGTCGAAGAGGAGCCGGACAAACAACTCAAACGGTCCCGTTGCCTGAGTGACCCTGGGCCCAAAGACGAGGAAGACGAGGACAATGCCTTTCTGCCGTGATGAAGCGCTAATGTCCCAAATGTGGAGGATGAACTCTGATTTTGTGACTCAGGATCCTCCAGTGAACGCGTCAAACAGCAAACTTGGTGTATAACTTGTCAGTGGTATTATTTATTTGTTCTTTTGCTTTTTGTATTATGTATATTTGTCTTATCTCAAGATTTTTATGACCAACCATGCAGTGTTACCAAATCCTGCCCCTCTGCCTGTTTGTGATTTTTATGAAAACAGAAATGTGTGTTAGGTCTTTAATTGATGGTCAATTAAATGTAAAATGTGACCGAGTTCATGTTTTAATCGACCAGACGGAAGGAGTTTAAGTTCATTAAAGCACAGAAACAAATAAAGTAAGACAGCACATAAATTGGACAACTCAATATTTTTATCAAATGTTTTTAATCTACAAGTATTTTGTTTAATAAAATGTTCAGTGTGATTTACATAATAAATTAGCTAATCATAATAATCATAATGCCATATAAAGCCAGCACGATGTGAAAAAATCTAATTGTTTTACATTACCTTGTGATAGTTCACTATGTACAAGCTAGGTCATGAACTACACTTTTATTATTAGATAAAACATTCCCACAGAGTAAAGCAAATCTTAAAAGTTGCATTACAATTTTAGCCCAACATGTGGTGACTTCATTGTTTCTTATGGCAGTACAGTCTATTATGCATCAACTACAAAGTTTCTGTGAAAATGGACATGGATAATATTGAGCTACTAATTGTAATGTGAAAGAGCTTTAGCATCTCTGTGACTGATGTTTTTTTTTACTCAGGGACTATTAAATAAGCATATTTGCAAAATAAAATAAAGTAACTGTCAGATGTTATAGTGCGTCATATTGTAACTAGTGTATATTTAAAGCACATTCAATGTTGCTCATGTTGCGACTACGTACTCTGCCAACACATGTTTTTGCTCATATCATTAATGGATCAACTTTTTATAGTAAATAAACTACCGGAGTTTATGCTGCACAAACATTTGCCTTAACAATATGTTGCTATTTGTGTGCCACAATTTTTATATTTCAGACTTTATTTGTCAAATGAAACATTGTTTTATATGTGTCCAATAATAAAGGTTTTCTAAGCCTTTGCTTATTCTTCATTGTAATTTGCAAATACCAACCAAGGACTGGTTTTACAGATCCCCCAGACCAGATTACATTTTGTCTCTATCTAGTGATCGAGAAGCGAGCTCAAACTAATTTTAACATTGTCTTGTCTCGGAAATATGGGTCTCCGGATTTTAAAGAACAGCTAAGACAACTGGATTAAAACTTGTATTATTTTATTCAGACTTTAAAGATTTTCCTGTAACTCTGCCTCTACCAAATGCTAGCCTCTTTATGTGTTTGGACCTGGTCTGGACTTGGTCTAAGACTGGACTGTTTGGGTTTAATAGTTCATAACATTTCATAACATAAGTCATAACTTATAATAATAATTTGTTTGTACAGTTGTGTGCACCTGTTCAGTCCTATCACAAACATCAAATAAAACTTTTGTTCATATTACCCTTTCAAATGACCAGTCCAGTTTATTTTTAACAAGACGCTAACTTTAAAATATTGAAGTCACATTTAATATGTACAAAATGTTAGGAGCTTCAGTAAAAGTTAGACGGTCAATACCAGAGGCTCTCCTTTCAGCTGGTGGCCAACCGCTATTAAAAGAAAAATAGCAGAGGCGATTTCTTCATGTCGGTTTTATTCCTGTCAAAATAAAATCAGGGCGCCACATCCCAGAGCCACGCCCCGTTACGTCTTTGTTTTACGTAGCGTCTCTTCTTCTCTTGCGGTGTTTTTTTCGGCCTGCACCAGAGGTCCTGTTTTTTCGAGCGATCGCGGACAGGATCATGTCTCGGGTGTACGTAGGAAGGTTAAGCTACAAGGCCAGGGAGAAGGACGTGGAAAAGTTTTTCAAAGGATATGGGAAGATACTGGAGGTCGATTTAAAAAACGGGTAAAGATACGGTTCTTTTTTTTCTGCTGCTGCTCTCCGTAGGCCGCGGTAAAACGAGCTCAGGCTGCGGCCTATCGGCTAAGGCTTATGCTAACTCGAGCGCAGCTAAAAACAATAGCCACTGGTGTAAATAGTCAAATTATGTTTTTCATTGGCATAATAGCATAATCTATTATAGCAATATTTTTACGGTAGCAGAATTAAAACACGCTGTTCATTTTGTTATTTACGCAAAACGTCTAGCTAATATGGACGCGTGTGTTAGCAGCTAAGCTAACCGCGGACGTGGCAATGTCAATGTTTTTTAAAAACACTATAAATCGAATTTACAGCTTAAATTATTCATACATTTAATAGTTGTCATTGCGTACATTATCATTAAAACAAGCTAATAGTTTGTATATGGCTGAACAATTAGATACAACCTTTTGTTTATTTGGGCCTACCCATATAAGCGAACTATTGTCTGGATAATAATTGTATAATATGTTTTTTGAACATTATTTGCATATGTAACATATTTAAATCCAGTCTATAAGGGATATAAGCTAAGTCGGTGGAACCGTATACTTTCATGTGTGTTGTATTCAGTCCAGAATTCTGAGCTTTATAGGCCTTTTTTTTTTCTTTCCAGGTATGGTTTTGTCGAGTTTGACGACCCTCGTGATGCAGACGACGCGGTGTATGACCTGAATGGGAAGGAGCTTTGTGGAGAGAGGGTCATTGTGGAGCACACCAAAGGCCCCCGCCGTGATGGAGGATACGGCGGCGGCGGTGGTGGAGGAGGAGGAGGCGGTGGAGAACGAGGCGGCGGCGGCGGTGGTGGTGGTGGGGGCGGCGGCGGCGGCGCAGGAGGAGGACGCAGTAAGTGTCCAGCGACATCCTGGGTTTCTCTTACAATAAAATGTGTAATTTATTTCAGGGACACTATATTAACAGGGGTCCTTGATGGCTAATGTGCACACAACTGAAAATCCTAGCGTTCAGCAGATCGCATTTGCCTCCTCAAATAACACCAGTACTTTTTTTCTTATAAACAGGGGGTCTATGAGGTATGTTATGGGTATTTTGGGGATGTTACTATCTACTGTAAGTGTTAGCTGCAAAAGTAAAATAAAACTAAATTTACAGTGCCAACCTATTACTTTAATGATATAACAAAAACGTATTGATCTGAACTAAGCAGTTTATGGTTCGACTCCCATTTTTTGCATTGCGTAATATAAGTTGCCTGCACCCGAGCCACCAATGACTTGCATTTTACAGAGGATGTAATGGTGAGATTAAGTTGTAATGGGGATCTGGCTTTTACAAAAAAAAAAGACTGTGTAACTTGATGTAAAATAATTTGACATAATGTAATCTGTTTCTGTATTATTCAAGTTTTAAAATGATTGTGAATTTTAAGGTTAAAGATTTAACAAAGCACCTCAATGTTTTAATTGAAAGAGTCCTTTGCTGACTGCCTGCCCCTATTGCTGGCCATGGTGTCCCCCCTTTCCAAGAGTGTGGTTTGACCATTCTGGGCCCCAGGGCAGACCAAAAAAGGGAGCCATTGTGAATGAAGACCGCTTTTCCCATTAGGCCCAGGCCAGGTGGTGAGGATGCCACGGGGTTAGGATCAGATGTGGGTTCAGCCTGAGCAACAACATGTTTTGTAACAGTGAATTATCTTTAGATAGGAATAGCTTAAAATAACTTAGTTCAACGTAAGTACTTCTCAGTCAGTTAAGTTTTTATTTTTATTTTTTCCTATTAAATAAATGTGTAGCATATCAGATGTATCTATGATTTAGGTCTAGACTGTAATTGAAAAGCTAAAAGATTAGATATTTAATATTTTTTGTTTTCCTTTTTTTATTTTTTTATTTTCTAGTATCAGTAAGTAGTTTGGAGTATAGCATAATTGTCCCAGATGTGATGCTTTCTTGTCCTCATTGTGTCTGTCCTTTCCTTTTCACATTAAAAGGTGGCTATGGGCGTTGGGGAAGAGACAGATACGGACCTCCGATAAGAACAGATTATCGACTTATTGTTGAGAATCTTTCCAGTCGCTGCAGCTGGCAAGACCTCAAGGTATGTATGTTGTTTTTTAACTGTGTGTGATGCTTGGAGGTTAAAAGTAATGGGAAAGACTTTTTGTAACATTTTTGAGATGCATTTAAAAAAAAAACTGTAAATGAAAAGTAAGCGATAGTTTATGAGGCACTGGGACAACCATGGAATCATCTACAGTAGGGTTTTGCCTATTTTATTTATTTATTTTTTGGTCGATGCTGATATTAGTCTGTTGTAGCCAATATTTGATAATGTCTATTTAAAATTTTTTATATTCACTAAGGGTTTTTTTCTGTCTGTAGAAGTATCTATGCCATCTAGTGGCTTAAAGTTCTATTCTTTGGTATAGATTTGGCTTTCATAAGATCTCTACTGAATTTATTTGTTGGGGCTTGTTGTATGAGGCGCCCTTTAGCAGTGCTTTCTTGTGTTCGGGGCCACCACCCGCCATTGCTAGCTTGTTGTTTTCAAATGAGTTATTAAATTGGTGGTATTGAATTATGCTAGCGCTTGCTCGCTAATGCCAAAAAGACTTCTTTTTACAACGCAAAATAAATCTGGATGGCAGACGGCGCCGACATTGAACTTACCTTTGCGCTACATTGGCCAAGTATTTCTGCTCAAAATGGAGTGGGGCTGCTCTCAAATGCACTACAGTGTCACAAGCACAAACTAGTTGATAGACTATAATATTGACTCTACGCATCTGGTCGATTAATTTAAAAAAACACCCATAACGGATGATATCAATATTGGCACTAATACACTGTCCATCCTAATCTACAGTATTTAAATATAAAGCTATTTGACCCTTATTACAAAATATCACTACAACTTTTTTATGTAAAGTGTACTTCTCTAACATCAGTGGCTGTCCCTCCTCAGGACTACATGAGGCAGGCTGGAGAGGTGACATACGCAGATACCCATAAGGGACGCAAGAATGAGGGGGTGATTGAGTTCAGGCTTTACGCAGATATGAAGAGGGCCCTGGAGAAGCTGGACGGCACAGAGGTCAACGGCAGAAAGATCCGTCTCATCGAAGACCGGTCCGGGGCCAGGCGTCGTCGCTCCTACTCCCGTAGTCGCAGCCGATCCAGGTTAGAGACACCCCACTGTACAGCTGAAGTCTAGTGATTGTTTGTGTTGTTACCAATGGAAATTTTATTTTATTTTTTTTTCCCCTTAGGTCTCGTTCCAGGAGCCGCCGGTCCCGCAAAAGCAGAAGTCGTAGTGACAGCAGCAGTCGCAGCCGCTCCCGCTCCAGGTAAAGCAATAATGCTTAAATAAACTAGAACACATAATTACAAAGTAATGTCAAACTTGATTGTTTCATCTAACATGAATGACCAGCCCCCATTGTCTTAAGAATATTGTGACTAACA
>JALDNG010001724.1:0-70562 GCA_024349245.1 Neodontobutis hainanensis
GCTTCTTATAGTTTATTCTTATAAGTATGCAGTTTTATAATATAAATATTTTAAATGGCATAGTATTTACACACATTGTGCTCTACTTGGTTCAAACACTACTTTATATTCACCAAAAGAGGGCGACAAAGACTTTATTTACTCCATGTATCAATGGTGTATGGGCTGTAGTCCTGCAGACAGATCCCTTGACGAATTGGTCGTTTTGACAAAGCCAGTGCCTTAGGTTTAGATTTAAATATCTTAGACTGTTAAAAATTATTATAAACTCCTCGCTGGTAAAAACTAATAATTTAATAATTTAACTGATCTAAAGTAATACACCATAACATATTTCCAACAATTTGCAGCTAAACAAAAAAGGTGTTTTAAAAAAAGGTGTTTTAAAAGTGGAAAACCACTTTTAAAAGTGGCAAGCCATAAATGCGCCCTCTGGTGGTTGTGGCTGGTGAACTATCAAGCCATTTGCCAGTTTGGGATCTCGGCGTCTCTCAAAATATTTTGACATCAAAATATTAATTTATTAATTTACATAATTTATATTCATATTGATTATTAATTAATAGATATTCACTGTAGGAGCCAGAATGGTATATGTTATTCGTCTACGGATTGCTTTTGTCTGGTTGCCAGGGTGAGGTGTGGGTCATGTGGGTGTAGGCGGTGACAGCTCTTGGTTTCAAAGGTGGCACTCACTGTCACTCAGGTATAGGAGGAGAGAGGGAAGCGGGGTAGCCGTAGTATTTGTTGACCGCAAGCGTTTGCTAAACATTCACAATCTGAAGTATTTTACAACTGTGTACATGTGCCAACTGAGCAGTCAATTAAATAAACCGTACAAGCATCCATTCTGGGACTCGGTGTCAATGTGTTTAAGCCGCAGCTCGTCACGCAATATACAGGACCCGTACTCGGCCTCTCCAAGCGACGAAGGAAACTAAGGAGTCGCTGCTACATTCACTACACCTTATACACACTGAGGAAACGCTGCAAAGTAAAAGTACTTACTTTAAATGCCATCACTGCTTCTGGTCGCTGGAAGTACCTCAGGACAAAGATGGCTTCGCAGCAGTACCAGAACATCATCATTTGGTCTTCTTTCAAATGATGCTGGTCCTGGAGCTTCCTGTGGATGCCCAGCATGTCCGCCTCTGATACTGAGGACTCTCTGGCAGTCTTGGAGAGTCGGCTGAACAGGCCTAGAATGATTAGATGAAAAACAAAAAAACAAATAAGCCATTGTTCCAATATTAAATTTAATGACTCTGCATTAAATGAAAAGTAACTAGTACTAGTGGATAACAAATCACTTGCAGCGCCTGGTGGTCAGTGATGGGATTCAGCCTGTGCCTCCTGTGCAGCCTCAGGGTCATTCAGGATCAAAAATGTCTTTCACGCAGGTCTTCTAGAAGAGCCTTTCTGGATGCCTCATCGGGTACCGCTTGACCATGGCATTGTAGTCCCAGGTTCTGCCTCGAAGGGTCCAGGCCTTCATGGACTTTTGGCTCTCTCCACCTCTGCTTTCCTCTCCTCACCAGTCTGGTTCTTCATGCAGAACATCAACACGTGGTTAGGCAGCATCTCCTGTGGCTTGAAACACTGCAAAGGAAAGGAAATGATGCGACGATCCTTGTCGTTGCAAGAGAAAGAAAAATATTCAATACAACAACAAGAAAATAACCAATGCCTGTAATACACACAAACATAGAGTCCATTGAAATACTAATGAGTTGGGTCACTGCTACTTAAGTTGATTTATACACAGAAACACAAAGTAAATGTAATGTGGATAATTGGCCGTCCATCCTTCTGCCTTTATGACTTTAGCCATCTTCACTGCAGTTGGGTCAAGTTTTGAGCATTTTGCTGTCAGCGAGAACATTCCACTCGCCGTCTCTTCTCTGCCCTGGGGTCCTCTTCGCCAGAGTCGTCAGACGAGGAGCTGCAAAATTAAAAAAGGTTTTAAGGTTACACACTGACAAACTGATGGATGAGCATTGAGAGACATAATTATAACTGTTTCAGATAACTGCATACCGTGTCAGCGAGCTGAGCAGGTTTGAAGTGGCCACAACAGTGTCCAGGGTCTTCATCCAGTAGTGCTGGTTTGCCACTGCCGCCGAATGGGCCATGTAGGGGCCACAGACGCCTTCTGCTCCTCTGTGAAGTTGGCAGCCACATCTGTCTCCACGGTCCTGCGTATCTGCTGGCTCGGGATGTTTGGCAGTTTGTAGCTGCAATGGGGCAGAAATATGAGATGAAACTCCCAAATTTGAATCATTTTCTTTGAGGCTGAGCCGTTTAATAAATGCACAAATACGTTATTAGTTGAATGCTAATCCAACATAAACTTTTAGGTCTTATGGACTGCTGTTAATACTTACTGTTGGTGCAGACGAGCGAGGTCATTGGTTGCACTTCTAATCTTGGTGCCCGACGATGACACAAACAACTTGTTAGACTTGAGCCATGTGTAGTATGCGTCCAGCATCTGCAAAGACAAAAAAAAATACATCTGATAATATCTGTTGGTTCATTGCTGGTGACACTATGTTTCATGGTAAGGCAATTTAGCCTGTACAAAGTGTACTTACTGCTGCCTCCTCCATTGTGAGGGCAAACACGGTGATCTGCATTGTCGCAGTCTTGTGTTCACTTACTGCAACACACACCTTTCCACCAGAATTTTTCTCGTCCCACTCTGCTGTCCATAAAAACAAAAACAAAAAAACACAGTAAATAACTGACATAAACGTCCTCTTTGCAGACTACCTAATATAATCTGTTTAGGCTGATGCCCCCACAAAAACTGAGGTCTTACTGACACTTACTGTTATTCCCTCCAATGCTCCTGGTCTCTGGAAGTGGCCGAGGATCAGGATTGCTTCACAGTAATACCGAACATGGTCTTTTCCTCTGAAGCCATGTGGTCACCTTCCAGTAGACTCCCATAAATGGACAGCATGTCTTTCTTGGCCTTCTGGAGGACGGCCTGGCACTCCTGAAGGCTCTTCTCGCCTCTGCGAACCGGTCATACCTAGAATGACATACAAGACCACAATGCGCGGAGAACTACACATGTCTGTATCACATAACCCCATATGTACAGCCAGCACATAAGTACTATCAACATGGAGGAAGTCATTAAAGAAAAACAAATGGAAAGCAGATTAGCAACTGACCTCGTTTTACACATGACCTTGCTGTTGGACTTGGCCACTGGCTTTCTGATGGAAGCGAGGAGGTCGATGTAGGCTTGGCACTTCCTGTAGAAGTCAGGATCTGCTGCAGCCAAGCTCAGGTGGGTCTTCAAACACTGAACAAACCGGATCATGTTTTTGATATAGTTCAGAATGGTGAGGTAATCTTTGGTCTCAGTGGACTTTAGCAGGAAGTCCAAGCTGACTTCATCCCCACTTGGCTGGATGTACCACAGCATCCTGGAGACGTTGGCAGTTTGGGACCAGCAGGGTGTTGATCAAGTAGCTCTTGAAGTAGAGCTTTTCGTAGAGCCCCATTTGTGTCATCTTGACCCTGACATTTATGCTGTACTGAGCTTGATCTCTGAAATACAGACAGAAGAAAATGAGCTCAAACCTTGCAGTTTGTTCACAGTTTCTGGACTGATGTGCGAGGTTTAGAACTTACTTTTGCCATGTTCGGTCGCTTGGATGGGTGGTGCTGCCTTCGAGCTGCTATCCTCCACCACCGAGACGCCACCAACCGCTCGAGAGCTGACACCGGCCGCTCGAGAGCTGACACCGGCTGTTACAGAAGGTTCACTGGCTGTGGGAACGGCAGCCGTGCTGGTGAGCCTCTCTTCGTACTCCAGGTCTGCTTGGTTAGAAGCATTAGCCACAAAACTTTCTTTGGAGGAGCTCTTTCAGAAGAGCCAGCCTAGACGGTTTGTAGGGGTAACGCTTTGAGCATTTCCTTGTAGTCCCAGCTCCGGGCTTGCCGTGGCCACACCTTCGCAGACTCCTTGGCTCTCTTTGCCTCCTTCTGCTGTTCTTTGGTTGCATTTCCTTTCATGCAAACTTTGCTCAGATGCGTCGTCATCATCTCCTGTGGTTTTTCACACAGCAAGTGTGCTTGAACTGGACGCACTTGACCTCCCCTCCCTTTTTCCAAGATAGGTCACTGTTGCTTGCCCAAACTCACATTTTGACAAGTTAACTGTTAATTTGTACTGTAATGTGCTCCACTCACAAAGATGAACAAACCACCAAGTTATCAAGATATGCTTCACAAAAAGACAATACAGACAACTCTACATGCATAAGCCTCTGAAATGTGGCGGGCGCATTACACATGCCAAAGGCCATAACAGAATACTGAAGGAAGTCATCAGGTGTAATTGGCGCGTTCAGTTAAAGGAACCTGCATCAATATCATGACTGAGCACATGAGTCTGAGAGGGCACATCAGCAAACAGTGACCTATTGGACTGAATTACATTCATCATTTCATTCTGCTGAGAATCTAAAAGGTGGAACAATAAAACTGACAAACTATTTAACGCCTCTGGGTTGGAAAATTTACCCTGAGTCAAAGCCCGGACCACGAGTCATTTTCAATTTCAGCACCGGACAGCTCTTGTTTACCAGCCGCTAAACTAATTCACGGCTCGGAGCGTTCAGCACCAGACAGCTCTTGCTTACCAGCTGCTAATTTGCGGCTTGGAGCGTTCAGCACCGGACTACGGTGGCCGAGACAGCTCAACACGCTGCAAATGAAGAAAGCACCAGCAAATAAAGAAAACATCTTCATCAGTTTGACAACACGCGCTGCCAAAGTTCACAACACATGCAAATACAAATACGCGCTGCAAATAACACAGACCACAACGAAAATGTTTTAAGGAGACTCCTTTGAGTGACGAACCCCTAATGGGACCTGCTTATTGTTTACTCGCCTGTCGCGTTGTTGTCAGTGTTGTCACTGACATATAAGGTAAGTTTTTATTTTTTTTTTCACTTTTAGATCATGATCGTATAATTGCTTTGTCGTTTGGATATTGTTGGCCTAAATATATTGTTCGTCACTCAAATGAGTCCCCTTAAAACATTTCCGTTGTGGTCTGTGTTATTTGCAGCGCGTTTTGTATTTGCATGTGTTGTGAGGATTTGCAGCGCGTTTTTGAATTTGCAGCGCTTTTTGTATTTGCATGTGTTGTGAACCTTTGCAGCGCGTGTTGTCAAACTGATGAAGATGTTTTCTTTATTTGCTGGTGCTTTCTTCATTTGCAGCGTGTTGAGCTGTCTCGCCACCGCATCGGACAGCTCCCGACAAGCCCGCAAATGAATACGGTCTCAGTGTTCTCAACCCGAGCAACGCTGCAGACTAGTGTCTGCCACCACCAAGGACGAGTCATTTCGGTCATAATAAGATTTTAACATGTTCACATGGCAAAGGCGTGTGTCACGCCAGCGGTCAGGTGTGAAAATCAAGTAGTCTCTGTCACCCAGTTTCATTTTCACAACATAACATTACCTCAGGCAGTAAGGGTTGCAGTAACACATCCAGCACCAGCAGTGACAACAAGCTCTCTCTGAACGTGGAGAAGACGAAGGAGATTGTTGTTGACTTCAGGAGAGCGCACACTCAGCATGTTCCTCTGACCATCAACGGTGCGACTGTGGAGAGTGAACAGCACCAAGTTCCTGGGTGTGCACATCGCAGAGGACCTCTCCTGGACTGAAAACACAGCAGAACTGGCCAAGAAATCTCAACAGCGTCTCTACTTCCTCTGTAAACTGAGGAGAGCCAGAGCCCCACCCCCATCATGTACACCTTCTACTGAGGCACCATCGAGAGCATCCTGTCGAGCGGCATCACTGTGTGGTACGGCGCCTGCAACGCGTCCTGCCGAAAGACTCTGCAATGCAAAGTGAGAGCAGCTGAGAAGATCATTGGTGTCTCTCTTCCTCCCTCCAGCAAATTTACAGAACACGTCTCATCCGCAAAGCCCTCTGCATTGCACGTGACCCAGCCACCCATCACACAGCTTCTCCAGCCTGCTGCCATCAGGAGGAGAGGACCAGCAGACTGAAGGACAGCTTACTCCACCAGGCTGTCAGGGAGCTGAACTCGCGCCCGAACCTTTTCTACCCCAGCCACCACTGAACTATGACCCCTACCCACACTAATATATGATGACATGCACCAGTCACTTTGTGCAGCATTGGTCTGCTCACGACCTCATTCTCCATGGAACTGCCATCATTCCACTACATCATCAGTCAGTTAAATAACTGCTCTTGAGCCCACTTCAATCAGACTTAATAAGCTTTTGTTTTTGCACTAAAAAACTTTTATCTGCACTGTTGCTCACTTCAATGATTTGCACTCTGCCTTTTGCCTTGCGCTTTATTTTTCTTTATTTAACTTTATTTTTGATTTTATTATGCCTTTTTAACATTTTCTTAGTGTATAATTGTACAGTTGTATCTACATTTTATAATTTGATCTAGCTTTTTTAGGCTTTAATGTTAATGTTATCTGTGTGGGTCTGAGTGTAACGCAATTTCAATTCTCCGTATGTATGTACTGTACCTGTAGAAGAATTGACAATAAAGCAGACTTGAAACTTGAAATAAGGACCACTGTAACAATCCTGTAAACTAGAACCGGAAATCGGTAACAGAACCAAAACCTTTTCACCAGGCAAGAACTCTCCATGTTCAGCCCGCTTATCAAACCACCCTTTCATCTTATTTTGTGCACACTCAAGATTTTCTTTTGCCAGCTCACACGCACGGCAGAGCCTAGACCGAAACACACTGACAAAATCCAAAAGATTTTGTTTTGTCTCTCCTGTTAACCACTGATATTTTAAGAGCTTCAATGGCCCACGCACCGTGTGCAAAGACTAAGTCACACGGACTAAAGCCTAAAGATTCCTGTAGTGTATTCCTGTCTCTGATAGCAAACATTAACACACATATCCCCTCATCCCAGTCCTTAGCGAACTCCAAACAGTAAGTGCGTAACATAGACTCGGGATGGTAAGCACTGAGCAACAATGTTTAATGCTCAACTGTTTTAACGCTTGGGAAAATCCTCGAGACATGAAATTAGAACCGTGATCTCTCTGGATTATTATCAACAAGCCAAACAATGAAAAGAACTTTGTCAAAGCCTTTACAATGGCTGGAGTGGTCATTTTACGCTGGGGAAACACTTCAGGAAACCGAGTAAAAGTACACATGACCGTCAACAGAAATTTATTACCAGACTTTGAGCGAGTAAGAGGACCCACACAATCAACCAAGACCCTCTCAAAAGGCTCACCAACAACTGGGATTGGACACAGAGTAGCCGGAGGTATGGTTTGATTTGGTTTTCTTGCAATCTGACACATGTGACACAATTTGATATAACTAGCCACATCTTTCTTTAAGCCTGGCCATAAAAGATGCCTCAAAATTCAGTCATAGGTCTTTCTAACAAACAAATGACCAGAAAATGGATTGTCATGGGCTAGAGATAAGATTTGTTTTCGGTACGGCACCGGAACAACAATCTGGGTCACACTCCGCCAATCATCCCAGCAGAAAAATGCCTTGATAACCATTTTCGCATGAGAATATGGTCACTCAAAAAGTAACCCTGAGAAACATTTATATTTTCATCACTCACAATTTGTTTAAACAGCGTTGACAAAGTATTGTCTCTCTTTTGTTCTTTAACTAAATCCAGCCGTGACATAGTGACAGGTTCAGTGTCAATAATAGAGTCAACTGATGTGATTTTTTTCTTTGTTTTCACACAACGAACCGTCATTAAAGAAAGCCCATTCAGAAATTTTTCACTTAAGTCAAAATCATCATTAATTAACTCACTTCAGCGCTCTGAAGCAGCGTGTAACAGCACAAGAAGTAAACACATCAGGATAGTTTTAGCAAGTTTATCTGGACTGTGGCTGACAATAGGTACAGGTGTCAACTCTGGTGTAATCAGCACTTTACCTCCTGCCAAATCGTTCCCCATTATAACAGAAACTACATTAATTGGCAAACCAGGCCGCACCCCAACGACAGCGCCCCCTCACCATAGGTCTGACTGTAGAACAATTTTATGCAAAGGAACACCGATGTGTTGAAGGTTAAAACCGCGCACAGGGACCTTAGAACCAATAGCGGTTTCGTTACTCAGCGGTAAAACCCCTTCAAGGATAAAAGACTGAGAGTGTCCCTCAATATTTTCACAGGGATTTTACGACTATGTCCAGACAAAGAAACAAAACCATCCATTACAAAAGGCTTAAAGTCAGTGTAATCACAGGCTTCAGAAGGCAAATGCGACTCCTTACCCTGACTCTTGATCAAAACTATGGGTTTAACGTTCTTGTTCTTCAGCACTTGACAGTGAGCGATTATATGACCCCTCAGTCTACAATAGAAACAAGTGCCATCATTAGCTTTTGTTTCCACATTACCAGACATCATTTTCGTCACATGCTCAGACACGACTTTTTCTCAATGTCTCTAGCATTACCATTAGCTCGCTCATTTTTTTCAAAACCAAAACCAAATGGGCGTTCCAAAAAGACAGACTTGTGCGTTAAGACATATTCATCAACCAAAACAGCGGCTTTAGATACATCAGCAACTGTGTTTTCGTTTAAATATGTAGTTACTCTATCAGAAAGACTGTTCTTAAATTAAAAACAGACTTAGACCCGAGGACCAACATCAAGCTCTAATTCGCAGATGCGAATCTGTGTTTGTTGCTCCAATTTCTTTGTCTCCAACATATTAATATATTGGAGCTCCTTTTCCTTTAAAGCAA
The DNA here is from genome assembly GCA_024349245.1 of Neodontobutis hainanensis. Classification (NCBI taxonomy): domain Eukaryota; kingdom Metazoa; phylum Chordata; class Actinopteri; order Gobiiformes; family Odontobutidae; genus Neodontobutis; species Neodontobutis hainanensis. Next base: position 8,794 of record JALDNG010001724.1, read on the forward strand.
GGCGCTCTAATTCAACTTCTAGCTCTTTTAATCTAACTGCTTCATCTGCCGTACTACTAGAGTAAGATGTTCTAGGACCTTTAGGTTTGTTGTGTATCAGTGTCAACGTCCCACGCTCTACCAAAGCATTATAAAGTTGAGTCTTTACCGTAGCTTCTTAGCTTGCTTTGTGACAACAATGTCATCATGTTCAGCAACTAGCAAGAGATCATCTTTTGACACCGATGCAAAACCTCCAAAGTGGGAGCAGAAACAAACTCATCCAGGTTATACTCCATGTTTAAACCCAGAATCAGGCCAGCCACAAGACAAAAGGCTAACACACAACAAACAAAGCTACTCACAAAAATACACACCTGCCAGTCCTACCTGAATTACTCCATTAACTCACAAGACAGAAAGTCTACTTTAACGAGCCCCAAATATGTTACGATCCCCGCTAAACAAAAGGGACCTGAACATAAAGTCAAACCACACAAAGTGTAAGGCAACACAAATCAACAATTTATTAATTAAACAGAGGGTTTGGGACAAACCAAAAAGCCATACACAATTAAAGCTCCAACTGTCTATTTAAAATAAGAATCAAGGGAGAACAAAAAGGCAGAGATGGGTCGGACAAAATGAACAAAAGAGGGCAACAAGCCGAGTCAGCCCGCCATTGGACCGTCGTACCCGACTTAACTCCTCTGTCCCTGCCTAACCAATCCTAACCCTTAAAGTAAAACAACAAACCGTTAAAACAGGACCACCTCGCCCATCACCTAAAAGAACTAACTGAAAACATAAAAGAGGAGCTGAACGTCTAAGCTGCCCCTGGCATCGACAGCAGCACAACCAGGAGGCGGAGCTTAGCCGGAAACACAGAGCGAAGCAGAGAGCGAGAAGCCGGCCTCAACATCCTCCTTATAAAGGGTAGCAGCCAATCAGGAGCCCAGACCAGACACACCCCCACTCCTCCTGCAGGTGGAACACACAGACAATTACATGCATTTGTAACAGAGTCCTTTGTGCTCAAGTCCGAGGCAAGTCTCGAGTCCTTGTGTTTGAGAATAAAGGAGTCCAAGTTTGAGTCAGAGCAATAAAAAATTAAGTCCAAGTCCGAGTCGAGGCACAAAACTGATCTTGATGACTACTCCATCTCTGCCCACAACACCAATGCCCTGCACAAGAAGGGCCAGAGTCGCCTCCTCCTTCTGAGGACAACATGAAAATAGCTAAAGTCATCCCAATCTAAAAATGTAATTATATAAAATATCAAAACAATCCATCAATATGGCTTACAAGCAAATTGAATCACAGAAATGGCTGTAATTGAGCTGGTTGAAAAAATAACATCTACAATAAAAAATAAAAATCCCATAAATGGAATTTTCATAGACTTGAAGAAAGCCTTCGACACCATTGATCACAAAGTTCTGTTAAGAAAACCTGAAAGATATGGCATCAGGGGCATTGTATAAAGATGGATTGGTGACATTTTATTTACATGTTTATTTATTTTATTTTATTCTAAATAAAAGAGATTATTTTCACCCAACAAACAAGCTGCTCATAAACTCTAACTTACTGAAATGTAATCACTTAGTCAAATTTAAAATAGCAAAAATAATGTTTAAAATAAGACAGAACCTGTTTTAGATGAACTCTGCTCTGACGAACACTCGTGTTCAGTAAACTCAGATCACAACTAACGTCAAACAGACATGTCTGTCTGTTCAGAAAGTTAAACTGTGGAATAGTCTAGAACTAATACATCTATAAATAGCTTCAAGAAATGACTTAAAAGAAACAGATCTCACAATTTAAAGTTCTTTGTTCTTTCTTTAAATATGTTAAAATAATTCAGTGTTAGTTGTTTTTGTGTTATATTTGTGAAAAATAAACTAGTAAGCTATGATGCAGGAAGGGGCTTCTTAGAATGAAGCATTTGTAGTTGGTGTAGAACCTAATTTAACCTAATATGCTTGGACTAGAGTAACCAGAGCACCAGTACACAGACTCACGCTCTGGAATGGGCTTGAGTCTTTTCCTCCCTCCATATGTGTTCACCTGAACTTAGATGAGCATTGAGCTGGCTCACGATGGCTTACTGACTCTAACAATGCAAAAACCAATGTTGGGTTGAAGATTTCCTGGTGGCTCTCTCACTCTCCTCAAGCTGCAGCTGGATCTTGATGTACTCAGTGTCACCAGCACCAGGTTCTTGTCATAGTTCTTCTCCAGTGCATCCAGTGTGCCCAACATGGCTGTTATCTGAAATAAACATTTAAATGATCAAATGGACATTGCCAATTTAATTGAATCAAACCCTTATTTACTGCGTGACAGCTGGCGTATACTTACCTCTACATGCAAAGACTTGAAGACATTGGTGCAGATTTTGATTGAAAGCTGCAGGTCTTGAATCAAGGCCTCCACTTGTTTAATCTCCATCTTGATCCTCTAAGTCTGCTTCATTGTAGGCGTCTGGGAGCTTCTCTAGTTCCTCAATTTTACCATCTTCACTATCTTGTCTGCATATGATTTTGGTCTAATACTCTTCAAGCTGAAATGTGTCATAAAATACTGCAAAATGCTCTCTATACAGGCTTACAAAATATGTGCACACCTTCCCCATTTCAAGCTCCAATCTGTAGGAGATCTCCGCCGTTTCCTCGACCACCACCAGGTCTTTGATGGGAAAGGTAGAACTGGGAAGGAATGCATCACAGGTACAACTTCCACTACTTCCTGTCTCATTCCTCCTAGCCCCCTCACTCCACATGCATACACACTAAGGGCGCATATGGGCACATGAAAATATGAGCACATTAAATTACAGGTGCTGGTCATATAATTATCATCAAAATGTTGATTTATTTCACTAATTCCATTCAAAAAGTGAAACTTGTATATTATATTTATTCATTAAACACTTTTCTTTAACCAAGGAAAATCCCAAATTCAGTATCTCAGAAAATTTAAATATTGTGAAAAGGTTCAATATTGAAGAGCCCTGGTGCCACACTCTAATCAGCTAATAAACCCAAAAAAGTGAACAAGCAATAGGGATAACCGCACCTGGAGAGGATTGTGACACAGAACCCATTCAAAAACGTGAGGGAGATTCAGAAAGAGTGGACTGCAGCTGGAGTCAGTGCTTCAAGAACCACTGCGCACAGACGTATTCAAGACATGGGTTTCAGCTTCGCTTTCCTTGTGTCAAGCCACTCTTGAACAACAGACAGCTTCAGAAGCATCTCGCCTGGGACTGCTGCTGAGTGGTCCAAAGTTATGTTCTCTGACAAAGTAAATTTTGCATTTCCTTTGGAAATCAGGGTCCCAGAGTCTGGAGGAAGAGAGGAGAGACACACAATCCACGTTGCTTGAGGTCCAGTGTAAAGTTTCCACAGTCAGTGATGCTTTGGAGCCATGTCATCTGCTGGTGTTGGTCCACTGTGTTTTCTGAGGTACAAGGTCAACGCAGCCGTATTCCAGGAGGTTTTAGAGCACTTCATGCTTCTGGCTGCTGACCAACTTTTTGAGATGCAGATTTCTCGGCACCTGCACCAAGTGCCAAAGCAACCAGTACCTGGTTTAAGGACCATGGTATCCCTGTTCTAACTTGGCCAGCAAACTCGCCTCACCTTAACCCCAGAGAGAAGGGTATTGTGAAAAGGATGAGGCAATATGCAGAAGAGCTGAAGGCCACTATCAGAGCAACCTAAACAGTGCCACAGACTGATCGACTCCATGCCACGCCGCATTGCTGCAGTAATTCAGGCAAAAAGAGCCCTAACTAAGTATTGAGTGCTATACATGATCATACTTTTCATGTTCATACTTTTCAGTTGGCCAAGATTTCTAAACATCTTTCCTTTGTATTGGTCATAAGTAATATTCAAATTTTCTGAATTTGGGATTTTATTATAATCATCAACATTTAAATTAATACACTTTTGAAATATATCAGTCTGTGTGTAATGAATAATATACAAGTTCCACTTTTTAATGGAATTAGTAAAATAAATCAACTTTTAAGGATTTTCTAAATTATATGACCAGCACCTGTATAAACTGTGTTATCCCAAAAATAAAGCTTTGAGAAAGAGAAACCACGGAACCAGCGTTTTGTCTCTTTTCTCTCTCTCCTCTGATCAGAGCCTTAGAGGCATGCTTTATCATCGGTAACCCTTCAGAGTCTAGAACTGACATAGCGGAGCAGGTTACAGACCATATTGTGAAAATGATATCGTTAGTTTAGTAGTCAAGCGGAGCTGGTCAGAAACTGATTAAGTCAAGTGGAGCTGGCTGTATATATATCCACTAGCGAGAGAAAAACGCAGCAGAGCACAGAGCAGTCCCACCAGAGACAGAGGGAAAGGAGTTCTCTTCACACATTAGTTTTGTCCAGTCTTTTCACTAGAACAAATGTTAAGAGGCAAACGAGGTTAGTTTGGCTAAAAGAGTCAACAGGTTTGTTAAAAGGACTACTGATGGTGCGTTGTTGCAATGCACAACCCTCTTGGATGTGGTAAAAGTCAGTGCTTGATTCAAGCTTTTTTGGCTAAAATAAAATAAAAACCCACAGTGTTGAGCCCAGGGCCAGGTTACGGCTTGACCTCCTCGTTCCTAGAAGGAGTTACATGTGCATGGGGTGCCATGGGAAGAAAATGTAATGTTTTTTTAAGGAGAACCAGGGGCTGTACCGGGCCCGTGTAGCCCGGACTGAGAGGCCAGAGGCTGGGGAGAGTAGCAGAGGCGGTGCAGCCTGGTGCTGGAGGTCTTACCTCGGGCCAGGCTCCAGCTCTGAGTCCTTCATTGGCCCAGGGGCACAAACACAATCATTGTTGTGTGCAATAATCTTCAGTCTCGGGCTTCTCGACAAGCCCCATAGACAGATGCAAAGCCAGGAAAGCCTTCATTTCAGATACACATACAATGTACCGCTTAAAAACCTGGACTGTGGCTTCAGCTGTTTTGAGGATAAAACCCGATGAGCATAACGGTTAGTCTTTAATTGTAACAAGGTTCCAAAATTGTGTGTGCCAGTGAGTTCATCAAAAGGCTTTATCCACTCCTGATGAACTTCCAGTCCTCATCTTCAGTGATAGGCCCGTAGCTATAATCTCTTCCTCGGCCTCTCCTGGGCCTCCGCCTCTCACCCACATTTCTCTTCTCCCAAACCTGACTCCTCTCCTCTCCGTCCTCCTGTGTTAGAAACTGAAACAGCAGCACGGCCAGAAAAACCCTCAGCTCCACTGGCACCTTCACTCTGGCTGCTATTCCTCACTCTCCCTTATTTCATAACAATAACAAGAATAATACAGTTTATTTATATAGCACATTTCAAATGACAAGCATAGACTCAATATAACTAAGACTTACTTGTCAGAAAGTAAATGTTCTCCCCTGGAGTCAGAGTCTGCAGCAGACGGCACAACGGTTGGCGCTCATGTTCTCGTCTCACAATTTCTACTCTCACCAACGTAGAGCTCTCACCGTCTGCATTCTCCCCACCTGCCACAACGTGTCAAAGGGTTATGTACTAAATCTGAAAATTAAAATGAGCTAAACACAACTTATCTTAATTTTACACCTGACCTATTCAAAAACACAAAGGTTTTTATTTATTTATTGAAATTCACACCTGTATCTTCAAATGCTTATTATTGTACCCAACTTTTCCTTTACTAAAAAAAAGTCTGTTGGATTTACATAAAAAATATATATAAATAAAATATATGCTGTTTTAAATGTTCTCATAACAAATCTTTAGAACACAATAAGAAATAAAACCTAATCATATGAAATTAGTATTAGGTTCTAAATGTTACAGTTTTGTCACAATATACAAACTCACCTCTCTTTGAGACATCAGTAGATTTTTCACTCAACATTACAGCTTGGCTTTAAAAATGACGTGTGTTTTTAACATAACATAGAACTTATATTCAAATAAAATAGTTTTTCAGCACTTCATGCTTCAGGTTTATTTTTTATATTCATACAGTGATGCTTTTCTTTTCACCACTCCATTAGATTTTCCAACAGCGGCTCTTAATCAAAGCTCACTTAATAAACTCATATTAGTGACTAAAGACACTTGTTTGGGGCTTCATTGAAACGCCTGTAAAAATTAGACTTTAGCTTGCTGCTAACAAGTTACTTTGTGAACCACTGGACTAACAGCTGAATATTTCTCTGATAGGTACTTACCTTCACTTCACCTGACCACTGTCCTGTGGCAACGCTGCAGAGATGTTTTGCCAAGACCCTTTAAAGGTAGTGAAATAAAACACATAGAATAAGTCCGAGTCTAAGTCCGAGTCAAGTCTCTAGTCCTTGTGTCTGAATAATAAACGAGTCCAAGTTTGAGTCAGAGCCATAAAAACCAAGTCCAAGTCCAGGACTAGAGTACACAAACAGCACAATGCTAACATTATTAAAAGTTATTGTATGAAGTGTAAAACTTTACCTGATGGCAGATTTTCCAGGTCAAACAACAGCAAATATGGAACATGCCTCAAGACCAGCCGTTTTGAACAGCCCTGCCCCACTCCTGTATGCAGGCCATTAAAACAAAGTGGCTCTGGAAAGTAAAGAGTAGCCTATTTTACACAATATGCTTTCACAAAGCATTAGATGAACACGCTATTTAGACGGATTTTTTTACATTTAAATTGATCTAAATGAATGATTTATCTTCATGGCAGTGCATAAAGCATTTGCTAACCTTATTATTATCTTTGATAACACTTGTCTGTTCATGCTAAGGTCTGCCAAAACGTGCATCTTCATGACTGCATTATAACTCTAGCCGTCATTTAAGATTACCTTTTATACCCTATTACCTTTAAAAAAAGCTCTCCAGGTTCTAGAGACCCAATAAGAAGACAAGAGTCCTAAGCAGCTGAGTCTTTAAAGCACTAAACTGGTATTAATCGATTATTGATGCTTTTAGCCTAAGCTAGCTTGACGACGTGCGTCAGTGCCATGGAAACAGAAGGTCCAGGTGGGGCTATATAAGACGGCTCCAGTTAGAATTTTTCACTTCTCACTTGGCTTGTCCAGTGCGTTGCTGAACTGAGTTTCAGATTGACTTTTCCTAGAAAACCGAACGCTGCATACCACAGTATAATCTTCTCTTGGCAAAAATAAACATATTTTAATATTTTGGTATTATCATATGTTTAAGGTTTGCCAGATCCTCAGAAATGGCACATGCTTTTGACCTCCCGGTCATCTTGGATTTCTTTTCTGAAGGTAAGATAACTGTTTAATCAAATAAGACTGCATTAGGATAATATTTATAATATTTTCTGTCCATATAACGTGTTTGATGTGTATTATGATAACCGTTTGGGTGGGAGTAGCTACCAAAGCTAAAAGGGTCAATTTAAGAAAAATATAGTTTTGTTATAAACTGACATTTACTCGACGATTTAAATATGTAGTAACGCTAAAAGTAGATTCAATCTGTAGTGAGTAATGCACACTTTAATTTTACCAGAGAATATGTCAGTAAATTATTGAGTTTTAGTTTCAAATTTCACAAATGTTGCAGTGAAACTCTTGGATAAAAATGCCGGAGTTAACGTTCTAAATTGGAATCCATTAAAAATGTTCATCTCCATGGAGACAGTACTTGTCCGTGTTTAACTGTCAGTAGATGGCAGGTGCATACCTGTGTATGTGTTGAACACTAACAACAGGAAAGTTAGACCTAAAACTGCAAATGTTGTGTTACAGAGTCAATCAATTTATTTTAAAAGAAATAGATCAACTGTGGCATTGTTGCCTACTGCAGCCTACTGTACAATGAAAGAGAAAACAAAATATAATCCAACAATCAGTCTATTTTGAATTACACTTTCCACTTCCAAATAAAGTTAGTCACATATAACAGCTGCATTTTAATAAAAGTGTAACTTAGACAGTTTAAATGGTTGAAGTATAATAAGACAGACATGACAGTTGAAGTATTAAACCTGTGCTAATTAGTTTGTATGTTTCTGGTCTTTGATGTTTTAATAAAACAAAGACTATATTATTTTATTCTCCATTGAAGGTCTGGGTCCTGCCGGTTCTGCGGACAATCCTATCCACATCTCCTCGGACGAGGAAGACGTAGGTGAGCACGAGGCACTCCAACCAGCTGATGAAATATTAAACCTGTGCTAATTAGTTTGTATGTTTCTGGTCTTTGATGTTTTAATAAAACAAAGACTATATTATTTTATTCTCCATTGAAGGTCTGGGTCCTGCCGGTTCTGCGGACAATCCTATCTATATCTCCTCGGATGAGGAAGACGTAGGTGAGTACGAGAGGCACTCCAACCAGCTCATGAAGAGGAGGAGGAAGAAGGGTCTGTTTCTTCTTCCACCTCCTCCTCTTCACCTGAACCATCTGATGAAGAGGAGGAAGATTGGGAGGAAGATTGGGATGATGATTATGATGAAATAGACTCTGGTTACGAGCCTTTCTGATAATGAAGAGGATGATGAAGAGGAGCAAGAAGATGACCAGCAGTTTCCTCCGGAGGAGTTTTGGGATGGCTGGCGCCAGAGAGACCCTCCTGCTGAAGCTGAAGAACAGGTGAGTCGGCCTCTGGCTCCGTTCTTCAGCAACCGGCAGAGAGTCCTCCGGCGTTCATCCCTCTCCAGAGCATGCTTGAACATGTTTTCCGTCCTCCAACTCCTCCTTCTTCCTCCTCGGCCCCCAGCGGATCCACCAAGCGGTTCTTGGATGAAGAGGACGCTGAGGTGCCTTCCTCCAAGAGGCCACGTTCGGACCAGCCCGAAGAAAGCACAGACGATCCTACTCCATCGACCTCTGCTGGGACGTCCTTCCCAGTCGCTTTACTCGCTACTTCCATCCCCAACCGGACTCGGACGACTCGGACTCCGACTGACTTCATCTTTGATTTGGCAACAACAACGCCAATATTTTACAACTTAAACTACAGCAGAAATGCTATGTGGGATTTTTATTAACATTGAAAACAGAAACAAATACAGTCAACCTACAAAAGAAGTGACTAAAGCTTGTACAAAAACTAATCTGAGATTAGGATTTCCTCCAAAGTACGCCTTGTACTTGTTTTGACGTTTAAGTGAATATATGCTTTATTCCTCCCACACTGGGAGAACTGGTACTGTATAAGACATAATTATTAGAGAGAGGGTTTGTCCACCAACTGGAGGGTCGATGGTGCGAGCCGCCCTTCTCTGTTCTTGATATATTATTCCTAAAATTAAAATAAAGTAAGGAATACTGTTACGGCCCAAAAGAGTCGAACATATTTAAAAGAGGACACAGGAGGCAAAACAGTTCATTTCAAAAATAGTTTTTATTCATTTAGTTTTAGACCTAATGTTTTTCTCTCTTTTATGTAAATAAAAGAGAATCCAAAAACCCTCCCGTGCCTGAAAAAATAAAACAGGAAAGTAACAAAAGAAAGGAGGACCTGGTGAGCCGGCCAAACAGAACATAAAGGAAGGAGTGACCCGGGCCAACCCTGTACAGGGCCGTAGAAGCCGGTGCCAACTCCTCTACCACCCTACACAACACAACCTCATTACTAACCTGAACAAAATAAAGAACGATAACTCAGACAGCCTGTCCCATCAGGCCAAACAAAAACAAGGCTAGGCTAACAAGGACTGCAGAGGCATGGAGCAAGCGGCTGCGCAGCGTTGTCACGGAACAGCTGAGGCGAAGCGAGCGACCCAGCGAGAGCCTCCCAGGTGACCTATATACTCTGATGTTTGCTAGTTTGCTCAAAGGCTGTTTGACAACGAACAGTCCACACAAAAGTTCTCTTAGGATTTAAAAGGTCAGTTAAAGGAGAGGCAACAGCAGAAAAATTCCTACAAAGACCCTGTAATAACCAACCATGGCTAAGTAACGCTCGGCTCAGTGCGACTAATTGGAATAGGAAACGAGACAATACTCTCCACCTTGGCCTGCACCGGCGCACACAACCACCAACAAACCACTTTACCTAAGTAAGTCACAGTTGCTTGGGCAAATACACACTTTGATAAGTTCACTGTTAAGTTTGCCTCTTGAAGACAACCCAATAACACCCGAAGGTGTTAAATATGCTCCACCCAGGAATCGGTACAAACTACCAAGTCGTCCAAGTAAGCCTCACAAAATGACAGACCCGACAGTATAATCCTAATCAACCGCTGAAATGTTGCGGTGCATTTCACATGCCAAATGACATAACATTGTATTGAAAAAAATTATCTGGGGTTACACAGGCTGAGAGTTGTTTTGCACGCTCAGTGAGCGGCACCTGCCAGTAACCTTTCAACAGAACAGAACTTGGACACAAACGTAGCCCCACCCACTGATCCACACAGTCCTCAATGCGACGCAATGGAAAACAGTCCTGCTTCGTAACATTATTTACTTTCCTGTAGTCCGTGCAAAAACGATCTTCACCATTAGATTTTAACGCAAGCAAAACAGGGAGAGCTCCAAGGACTATAACTGAACTCTGCAATACCACGAGCTACCATATACTCAACCTGCCGCTTAAGACGGAACGTTTATCAGGACTGACTCGATAAGGGTGTTGTTTTATCGGCACAGTGTCACCAACAACAATGTCATGCATTAATATTCTGGTCTTCGAAGGTACATCAGAAAACAGTGACTTTCTCTCATTTAACAAATCAATTAAATTCTCACGCTGCAAATCAGGAAGGTGGGCCAAGTACGCAGGCAAATCCCTCAATACCTCAGAGTTTAGCAGTTTTCCATGAGTCAGCGCCTCAGACAGAACCCTGCCTCCATCATCATCGTGCGTAAAAGAGTTCTCACTGAACTCCTGTCCGTGTCTTTAAGGCCGTTTTACCTCCCGAGAGAGTTCCCCCAGATATTTGTGACTGTTATTTATATCCACCTAAGGCTGATGCTAAGTCTGCAGCTAATATTGTTTTTAAAACTATAAATAAGCTTCAGCCAATCTCACCTGCTGCTCCCAATTTTATACTCAGCATTTTATCCACTGTAATTTAAAGAAAACCCTGAACAGTTTTTATCAGTATGTCAACTGTCCAACACGTCACAATAAAACCCTGGACCTGTGCTACGGCTCCATTAAAGGGGCTTATATCTCGAAGGCAGGACCTGCACTGGGCTCCTCTGACCACAACACAGTCCACCTTCTGCCCGCCTACACCTCGGTGCTGAGGAGGGAAAAGCCTGTTCGGAAACAGGTAAAGGTGTGGACTGAGGACAGCTCTCTGGCGCTGCAGGGCTGCTTCGAGTGCACAGACTGGACAGTGTTTCAGAACTCTTGTTCTGACATAGATGAACTGACTGATGTTGTCTGCAATTACATCTCCTTCTGTAAAGACTCAGTTCTCCCAAACAGGGAAGTCAAGGTTTATCCTAATAACAAACCATGGATTTCAAGGACATGAAAGATCTGCTTATCAAAAGGAAAAGTGTATTTAACAAAGGTGATGTGAATGCAGAAAGGGTTGTGAGAAAGGAGATCAGGGCTGAAATTATAAAAGCCAAATTGAGATATAAGGATAAGATTGAGGCTGAACTAAGAAGTAACAACTTAAAAAGAACCTGGAATGGTATGAAAACAATGATTGGGTCACATGATAAAGTCAGCAGAGTTGCACTTGATGGTTTTAATTCTGACAAAGACTTGGCAGATGAACTAAATGTATTTTATACACGGTTCAACACAGTGGATTTTAATGATAAGATTGCCGACATCAGGGCAATGACTCGAGCCTCTCCATCAGTGTCTATTGAGGTAAACACTGTGGCTAAATTGTTCTGCCACACCAAACCCAAAAGCCCAGGGCCAGACAACATCTGTGGACAGACATTAAAAAAGTGTGCTTACCAACTTTGTGGCATCTTCCAACATATTTTTAATCTGTCTTTACTACAACAGAAGGTCCCCAAAATTTGGAAGCACTCAGTCATTGTGCCCTTGGCGAAGTGCAACACTCCTAAAGCCTTGAATGATTTTAGACCAGTTGCTCTGACCTCCTTGGTTATGAAAACTTTTGAAAAAATCATTAAAGACATGGTGCTACTGCAGGTCAGGGAACAGCTAGACCCATTGCAGTTTGCTTACAGGTCCGAGAAAGGAGTGGAGGATGCTGTCATCACACTGTTGCACTTTATTCTTAAACATCTGGATGGAGCCAAGACACATGCCAGACTTTTATTTGTTGATTTTACTTCTGCTTTTAACACCATTCAGCCATTCCTGCTGGCAGAGAGACGTATGGCTGATTTTAACCTTGATCTTAACTTGGTTGGTTGGATATTGGACTTTTTATTAGACAGACCTCAGTGTGTTAGAGTGAATGGTATTTTATCTGATGTGCTCTATTCCTCTACTGGTTCACCCCAGGGCTGCTGTCTCGCCTCTTTTGTACATTCTGTACACAAACCAGTGTCGCAGTGTGTACAAGGATAGACACATTTTAAAGTTTGCAGATGACTCTGTTATCCATCAGCCTGCTCAGAGGGAATGAACAGGACCATGGGCCAGTCCTTAATGACTTTGTTCAGTGGTGTGACCATTCATTTTTACATATGAATGTGTTAAAAACAAAAGAAATGAAAATAGACTTTCGCAAATCACCACCTTGCCCCAGTGCCACTGTCATCAAGAACACAGACATTGACCTGGTCGACAACTACAAATATCTCGGAGTCATTCTGGACAATAAACTGTGTTTTGAGCCTTGGGTGGATGCGGTTTCTAAAAAAGTCCAACAACGATTGTACTTCCTGAGGAAGATGAACAGTTTTAACGTATCCACTGAAATGATGACATTGTTTTATCGTGCTTTTATTGAATCGGTTTTATCCTTCAGTATTGCTGCCTGGTTTGAAGCCTCCTGACCAACAAAAACAGACTGGGAAGTCTGGTCAAAGTGGCCAGTAAGATTTCGGGAGGAGTCAGGCTCAGCTGAAGGACATTTACAGCCGACAGGTGCAGAGGAAGGCTGGTGCTATAGCGCAGTCCCAAGACCATCCCCTCAGAGGGGAATTTGAGCTGCTGCCCTCCGGCCGGTGCTGCAGAGCTCTGGGCTGTAGGACTAAAAGATTAAATATGTCGTTTTTACCGACAGCTGTGAGGCACTTAAATGGCACATAGCACTTTGTAATCATTTTGAACAACAATAATTGCTTGTTTGCACAATGTATTTATTCATGTTTTAATTCCAGTTTGCACATTTTTATCTTGGTTTATTAGTGATTTCCATTGTTGATCCTGCTCTTGAGTTGTTGAAGTGTAATTCTATGTTGTATGTTTTTAAGGAGCATGATGCTGCGAAATTAATTTCCCAAGAGGGACAATAAAGAAAACTTTGAACTTTGAACTTTGAAACAAACAACCAGAAAAAACTAAACAAAATAGAAGCTAAAGCAAGGAAAGTGATGTAGTATTTCATCAAATTAACATTAAAAATAATAATTAAAAACAATACAGTTAATCTAGACGAGTTAATCGTCTAAAAGTTAAAAAATTCTGGGAAAATCTTTTCCCAGGATTTTCTCCAAAACACGCCTTGCACTTGTTTAAAAGTTTAAATAAATATAGACTTCATTCGTCCCACACTGGGAGAACTGGTACGGTATAAGGCAGGTCATGAGTAAAAGGGGGTTGTCCACCAACTGGAGGGTTGATGGTGCGATGCCCACTTCCCGTTCATGATAAATGATTATGTCAGGAAGTATTGTAATGCTACACAAGTGGGTAAAGACCGAGACAGTTCTTTCCAGAAGAGTTCTCTTGACTCCACTTAAACTGTGGAGAACATATTTAGAAAGAACTCTTAGTCCAAAGTAAATAGTGTAGTGAGAAGTGTAGCAATGGTTCAGGGGTAGAGTGGGTGATCTGTCAAAGATCACAACATGTCCCTCTCATGTTGTGTAAGTTAAGTTCTAAGTTTTAGAGGCAGCAGTGTCAGGAGCTAGAGCAGATGGTCCACTAACTGAAGGGTGGCTGGTGCAATCCCCAGCTCTTCTCTTTATGTTTTTAAAGCCAAAGGTAAGAAATGTCTTTAGATTTCTATCAACAATGTTATTTATTTCTTTTTGACGGGAAGTCTCACTCCAGGATTGTCTTCTTTTCACATAAAAGTCTGTGACAGATAAAAGAAAGGTATCCAGTAAAATGAACAGCGCTGGATATAGTCACATTGTTATATTTTATACTGTCTAATGAATTATTTCTGTGGTTCTCTTTTTCTTCAGAGATGGCTGCTGGCCTCACAGGTGTAACCTGTCCCAGTAAGTCTTGATCTGTAAATAATAACTAACTGTTTAATTCATATAAAAAATATTTTTTGACAATAATATCTGCACTTTTAGCATCCAGAAACCGAGAAGAAGTCTAATCCTGCCAGAGTGTGACCTGTCCCCAACATGATCCAGTTCAGGAGAAGAGGATAAAAGCCAGCAGAGTCCTGAGCTCCAACACAAGTGAGAAGTCCTTCTACCTCTAATCTAGTATCTCAGCTGTTGCACTGAAGTAACAGTTTGAACAGACATGCCTCTTGTTTTCTGTAGGAAACCTAAACATGCATTCTTCTGATGACATCCTTGTCTGCTAAAGCCGGAAGAACCCAGATCCTCAGAAACTGTTGTGGTAAGAAAAAAAACTATATTGTTTTTTTCTCTTGTGCTCCTGCAGCAAAAGGCTATCCACTAATAAATGTTTTGTTGTCATTGCAAAGGAAGGCTGCAGCACTGGGAAGGGTCCCGTGAAGCCAGTGGAAGAAGCCCACTCTTCTTCACATCAAGACTAACAAACAGTGCATCAGTGACTCCAGATGATACAACAGCACAAATGGCCTTTGATGAAGAGATGAAGCAAGAATGACTTGAAAACCAAACTGAATATTGTATTTATTAAATAAATGACATTATTTTACAAGTACAATCATTTTGTACTTATTTATAAAATCATTTCTGTTTAGGTCTTTTAGTAAACATTGTCTCGCTACTTAAATATATTTAAATGTTGCCGAGCTATAAGACATCATTGATTAGATTATTTATGTGGCTTAAACCGTGAACACCACTGACAGAACCACACAAACCTTTCTGCTCAAAGAAGATTATTTCAGAAACACTGTTGTAAGTCTAGCTTCACAATATCTGTATTATATAGAACGTTCATTTAAATGACATTAAAATCGAACATGGTTCTTCATTACAACCAAACTAAAAAGATAAACGACAGTCAGAACCTTTGGAGAGACTGAAGCAACATTGATGTTCATCAGTAACTTCTGGAAATGAAAGAAAATGTGTTCAAAGTTCTCCAACACATTCTGGGTTAGATTCTTGAGCAATGATGAAAACTGCTAGAAAAAGCTATTACAAGAAATTGTGAAATAGTGGAAACAACAACAAAGCAAAACTGGCACAGAGGTCAAGACTTCAATAAGAATTGTTGGACGAAACAAATACACATTTAAGGCTACACAAGTTCATTCTTTAACAAGACAAAAACTGAATATGTTTTATGGGTAATTATGTGCTTCACAGGCATTTTTGCCTTAAATATAAAAATACAATGAAACAAAGTGACAAAATGTCTTGCTTGAGATACTTTTTTAAACAGTAAAGAGTAAGTCCACCAGTTCAAAATGAGGAGAAAATAATTTCCTGTTTCTTTTTACACACTGTTGCCAGCATTAAATAACTGTAGCAACTGTAATGCAAGATAACAAAATAAAAACTATTTAGTAGATTGTGTTTCTTTGAGTCTTTATCCAGGTTTTTTTCCTTTATGACTTTCTTGCTTTTGGGTTTGACCTCTGGAGGTTTGGGGTTCAAACATGGCCTAGACCTGGTCCGATCAGAAGTACGGCTCATCTCAGGATCCGAGCGAACACCCTGGGCAGAGATGGACTTTGCTCGAGTGGAGAGGGACCAATCCTCCAGCAGGTTAGGCTGGGGGTAGGACCTCATGGCGTCTGTAATGTGTGCTGCTTCCTAACATGGGGAGGTGGATGTGCTCATTACTGAGGTAGCAGCTGCAGTGGGACATGACAGAGCCATGTGGCGGGACTGCCTCCACGGCGCTCTGAAAGGTTTTAAGGATACAGTCGCTTTTAAACTTTTCCTTCTTCTGCCGGGATTCCACCTTCTTCAGATGGCGTCCATTATTATCTGTTTTCTTGTGTGTGCTAGTCCTCACAGAAAGAAAAGTCACATTGATTACAGCTGTAACATGTCACTGACGTCTCTATAAGTCAATTAAATATGACTCACCTGTACCAACCCTGTCCTGTCACGGTCAAGTCTCTGAATCAGCTCCTCTATCTGGTACCGATCCTATTTTTGTTATTTCAAAGTGTTTTTATTGTTTTAAATGTACATAACACAAACAAACCAACAAACATTCTCTTATGTTATACAAGGCATCACTATCCACCAGCCTCACACTTTGCAGACATTATCTCACATATCCCCTTTCGTCGCAGATTTGCATCCAAAGTTATCTAAAGCATACTGAGAATGAATACAGAACACAACAACAAAACAAAACAAACAAACAAAAAAAAGATATATTTATACTCTATTAATAAAAAAGGGGGGAGGGGAGATGAAAACCTAATTTTGTTTTAATCTAAAGAATTAGCATCAAATGCATTTTCATAATAATCCAAGAAAGGTTGCCATACATTCTGGAATCTTTCTGCTGAGTTTTGGACTGTAGTTCTTAACTTTTCAAGCTGGACGAAGGACATAATTTCGCACACCCAACGTGAGTGTTTTGGAGGTGAGGGAGATTTCTAAATTGTAAGAATTAGTCGGCGTGCTAACAGTGTAGAAAATGCTATTAATTGAGATTGGCCTCTTGAGACCCAACTTTAGTGTGTACCACCCCAAATATTGCAACGATAGGATCTGGATCAATATTCTTTTTACAAAGTCAGTGAATGTATTAAATAACTCAGACCAGAATATTTCTATGCTTGGACATGACCAGAACATGTGAGCCAAAGAAGCAGGGGCTTGGTGACTACGCGAACAGTTGGGATCAACATTAGGATATATTTTGGTCAGTTTGGTCCTAGAGAGGTGCAGGCGATTAAATACTTTGAATTGTATCAACCTGTGCCTAACACAGATAGACCATGTGTATATTTTAGTAACAAGACTATTTAGAAACATTACTCAATATCCCTGTGTCCATGGAATAAAAAAAAAAAAATAGGAAATCAAGTTATCAATACTTTTAAAGCGTATGTTAGAAAACGATTCTGAGTGAAACATGAAAAACAAAGCAGACATAAATTATTGCATATCAAGAAAAGTAAAATAATATATAAATAATTACATACATAGATATATAATAACACTAGGCCATACTTATCCATACTTGTTTCCTATATATATTAGAAGACAGTTCTGAAAGGTAAAAATAAATAAATTGAATGAAATAAAAATAAAATAACATATGCAACTAGACATCAGTACGCCCACTGTCCAATGTCCCTGAACTGATCCAATGTCCCATGACATTACACTGCAGCAAAATTGATCCCCAACAACAGTTGGTTCACTCCAATACTCTGGTACCCATCCTAAAGTAGTGTTGATTGCTGTTAACGAAAACAAGTATTAAAGACACATTCTGGCTTGCTTTTAATTACTATATGAATTCTGTATGTCTTTGGCTAGTGCTGTTGACAAAAAAGTAAGAAACACATACATAAAATATCATGAAATTGATTCTAAAGGCTAAGATGAAAATGGCAAACCTGCAAAGCCTTTCTGAATTCAAGAACTGGAACTTGCATTGTGCCATCTTTGTCAATGTTTCAGAAGAAATCCCAGAGTCGCAACATGCACTCATCTAAATAATCCTTAAAAACATTTGAAGAAGACATATTTATTTAGTTATTATCCAAAATCACAGAGGCTAGTTCATCTGGTAGCAGCTGTTGTTGAACATGTAGAGCAGTGGGATTGGGAGGGACAGTGGGGTTCTCCCATTCTTATTTTGTGGGTTGCAGTCTTCAACTTCCTCAAACGAAGAAGAAGTCTGCTGGCTACAGAGCCTTTTCTTATAGAGCCCCATTTTTATGGAATGGGCTCGTGGAAGTGCAGCGAGCTGACTCTGTTGAGGTTTTCAAAACATACTTATTTCACCAAACGCATGGAGACTGACTCATCATAGGGTTAGGTTTACACTGGCTGTAGCTGTAGGTACACACTCAACCGCTCATATTATTATTACATCTGCCTAGTTTTCAGTAGTATTTAGCACTTTTTCTCCTTTCTACCTCCTCCTAGGGTGGACACAAACCTCTCATCTGCTGGGTGATGTGTACCCCCCATCCCCGGACTCTGCTCCAGTACGAGGACCCCCAGCTCATCTTTCATCTACCTTGATGTTGGCTGAGGTCCCATCCACCTTACACACACACACACACACACACACTCACACACACTCACACACACACACACACACACACTCACACACACACACACACACACACACACACACACACACACACACACACACACTCACACACACATACACACACACACATAAGACTCCTCAACTCAATAAGAATGTCTTTGATGTATTTCTCTAGAATGATCGAACACTGCCCTCTTTTGGTTAAGCAGAGTAACGACTCTGCTTCGAATTTGAAGACCATCTTCATGTTATGTGCATTAAAAGTGTGCATTAAAGTCTATCGTAGTTAATGTGTACTCTTCATATTGTTCCTTACAAAATCTTGAGTGATAACGATATAAAAGACTTCTTTCTTCATCACCTTTACAGCTGTCTGTTTAATAAAATGAATTATTCTATGTTTTCAGGTCAAGCATGGAATGTATGAATAATGCGCATGTGTTTGGTATTAACAAAATCGTAAAAACATTTCCTATGCCTTTATGCTACAATGCAAAAGCAATATGGTTTTTATATGTGTTTAATTTCTGTTATTTGGTGGAGCAGAGAAGTTTATTCCCAAATGCTAAACTTTAGTAAAAACTCCCCTTTTACCTCTTTTCGGCCAGTACAAAAAGTTGTGCGCGCCGGAAATCTAGCTCTGCTTCTTGTTATCTCGCCTCTTCTACTTGGTCGCTCTTCTCGCCTCGTCTCGTGTCTTCTTCTCTTAAGCTTGTTTCTACGCTCTTGCGTATCTTCTTAAATCTCCGCTATTTAATTTACTTTCACCTTTCAAGCTTCTAGCCCGCAGCACAAACCGTGCAAACGTGAATTTTTCATCTTTTAAAGACTCAACGCATTGATTTTGTTTTGAAAAACTTTCCTGCTGGACGACGCCAAATTCCTGAGACGGAAGTGAATTTTTGTAGTCCTTATTCTTTAAAAGAGTGCGCTAAGCAAAGATAGCCCTCGTTAATCGAGGAAAGACAAATTTTAAGCCTCTTCAGCGAACCTTTTTGTCAAAGACGTTAACCTCTACTGCTGGTAAAGGCCTTTCACTCAAAGACAATAACAGAACGGCTTTCTTTCCCGGCTACGGAGCTTCACGGCCCCTGTGGGATCAGTTGTACCACGTGACACCATCTCGTTGCTTGGAAACCATCAGCTGTAGGACCCACGTGGAAAGTTCTAAAGCGGACCTTTGGACCTTTCCTTCCCGGACAGCTGAGCGCCACCGAACGACAAGAGTGAGTTGAACACGTGACACTGACTTTTGGTGTGATAACACTGTATAATTGTCTTTATAAGGCCCAGCAGAACCTTTTCCCCTACGCCATTCAAAAGCCGTCAATAGTCCTTTTAATTAAGCCGTCTAACCGTCCCCTTTACCCTCCGTAACAACTCCAAGTAAATAGCATAAAACAATGGTTAAACTTACTTTATTCCACCAAAGGTTCTAACAAGTTGTTCCATGTCAATCATTGTTTTGTGTTAATTACCCTCATCATTTGTCCCTAATTATTCCTTTGTGTCATGTCCCCTGTCATTATTCATTGTTAAACTTGTATAATCTTCAACAAAACCCCCAAAAGACATTAAAGGTTTCTTTGTTTATATTAAGAAATGTTTGAAAACTAGGAAGAATTTGCTTCCTTTAGATTGAGACTTATTAACATAATTAGTTCCCAGAACTATGAATCTGGGTGGTGCCCCCTAACGAGAGAATATTCAGCAGAGCCGAGATCCCAAACTGGCAGATGGCTTGCCAGTTCACCAGCCACAACCACCAGAGGGCGCATTTATGGTTTTCCACTTTTAAAAGTGGCAGACCACTTTTGATGGTTTATGATGACTGACGGCCATGGTTCTAGCCTCTACGAAAACAGTCCGGCCGTCCGCCACTTTTGTTAAAACGGCTGCTCGGACTTTGGCCACGTATCCTAATGTATATGCGACTTTACAGGTCAGAGAAAAATAGACTATTTATATTATTAAAAATGCACACACATAATTGAAATAGAAAAGGCGTTTTGACAGCTGTTATGATCAAAGCCGTAAATCGTTAATTATGTGCTCATCTATACAAACTATGTGTTTGGTACATTACTGTTAGCCTAGCCACTTAGCCAGACTATGAATCAAGCGATGAGTGATTTTTGGCCTTAGAACGCAAATGACCACCAATTATTTGTTCTTCATGTTAATATAGTAATTTGTACGTTTTTATACAATGTGCTATTCGTGTTTAGGAGAAATAAAGAAGTGAAAAACATGATTCTATTGTGGTCTCTTTTAATGCCACCTCCTTTTGATGCAGTTTTAATCAGAGGTCAGGTCACTTTCTGAAAGACAATATTTAAATACAATGGCTTCTTATAGTTTATTCTTATAAGTATGCAGTTTTATAATATAAATCTTTTAAATGGCATAGTATTTACACACATTGTGCTCTACTTAGTTCAAACACTACTTTATATTCACCAAAAGAGGGCGACAAAGACTTTATTTACTCCATGTATCAATGGTGTATGGGCTGTAGTCCTGCAGACAGATCCCTTGACGAATTGGTCGTTTTGACAAAGCCAGTGCCTTAGGTTTAGATTTAAATATCTTAGACTGTTAAAAAATATTATAAACTCCTCGCTGGTAAAAACTAATAATTTAATAATTTAACTGATCTAAAGTAATACACCATAACATATTTCCAACAATTTGCCGCTAAAAACAAAAAAGGTGTTTTAGAAAAAGGTGTTTTAAAAGTGGAAAACCACTTTTAAAAGTGGCAAGCCATAAATGCACCCTCTGGTGGTTGTGGCTGGTGAACTGGCAAGCCATTTGCCAGTTTGGGATCTCGGCATCTTTCAAAATATTTTGACATCAAAATATTAATTTATTAATTTACATAATTTATATTCATATTGATTATTAATTAATAGATATTCACTGTAGGAGCCAGAATGGTATATATTATTCGTCTCCGGATTGCTTTTGTCTGGTTGCCAGGGTGAGGTGTGGGTCATGTGGGTGTAGGCGGTGACAGCTCTTGGTTTCAAAGGTGGCACTCACTGTCACTCAGGTATAGGAGGAGAGAGGGAAGCGGGTAGCCGTAGTATTTGTTGACCGCAAGCGCTTGCTAAACAGGGGCGGCAGTAGCTCAGTGGGTAGAGCAGTCGTCTTTCAACCCAAAGGTAGTTGGTTTGATTCCCACTCTCCCCACAGTTCATACTGTCGTTGTGTCCTTGGGCAAGACACTTAACCCACCTTGCCTCCAGTGTCTGTAACACTGGTAATTACTGTAGAACAATGTAAGTCGCTTTGGATAAAAGCGTCTGCCAAATGAATAAATGTAAATGTAAACATTCACAATCTGAAGTATTTTACAACTGTGTACATATGCCAACTGAGCAGTCAATTAAATAAACCGTACAAGCATCCATTCTGGGACTCGGTGTCAATGTGTTTAAGCCGCAGCTCGTCACGCAATATACAGGACCCGTACTCAGCCTCTCCAAGCGGCGAAGGAAACTAAGGAGTCGCTGCTACATTCACTACACCTTATACACACTGAGGAAACGCTGCAAAGTAAAAGTACTTACTTTAAATGCCATCACTGCTTCTGGTCGCTGGAGGTAGCTCAGGACAAAGATGGCTTCGCAGCAGTACCGAACATCATCATTTGGTCTTCTTTCAAATGCTGCTGGTCCAGGAGCTTCCTGTGGATGCCCAGCATGTCCGCCTCTGATACTGAGGACTCTCTGGCAGTCTTGGAGAGTCGGCTGAACAGGCCTAGAATGATTAGATGAAAAAACAAAAAATCAAATAAGCCATTGTTCCAATATTAAATTTAATGACTCTGCATTAAATGAAAAGTAACTAGTACTAGTGGATAACAAATCACTTGAAGCGCCTGTTGGTCAGTGATGGGATTCAGCCTGTGCCTCCTGTGCAGCCTCAGGGTCATTTAGGATCAAAAAATGTCTTTCACGCAGGTCTTCCAGAAGAGCCTTTCTGGATGCCTCATCGGGGTACCGCTTGACCATGGCATTGTAGTCCCAGGTTCTGCCTCGATGGGTCCAGGCCTTCATGGACTTTTTGGCTCTCTCCACCTCTGCTTTCCTCTCCTCATCAGTCTGGTTCTTCATGCAGAACATCAACACGTGGTTAGGCAGCATCTCCTGTGGCTTGAAACACTGCAAAGGAAAGGAAATGATGCGACGATCCTTGTCGTTGCAAGAGAAAGAAAAAATATTCAATACAACAACAAGCAAATAACCAATGCCTGTAATACACACAAACATAGAGTCCATTGAAATACTAATGAGTTGGGTCACTGCTACTTAAGTTGATTTATACACAGAAACACAAAGTAAATGTAATGTGGATAATTGGCCGCACATCCTTCTGCCTTTATGACTTTAGCCATCTTCACTGCAGTTGGGTCAAGTTTTGAACATTTTGCTCTGCCCTGGGGTCCTCTTCGCCAGAGTCGTCAGGCGAGGAGCTGCAAAATTAAAAAGGTTTTAAGGTTACACACTGACAAACTGATGGATGAGCATTGAGAGACATAATTATAACTGTTTCAGATAACTGCATACCGTGTCAGCGAGCTGAGCAGGTTTGAAGTGGCCACAACAGTGTCCAGGGTCTTCATCCAGTAGTGCTGGTTTGCCACTGCCGTCGAATGGGCCATGTAGGGGCCACAGACGCCTTCTGCTCCTCTGTGAAGTTGGCAGCCACATCTGTCTCCACGGTCCTGCGTATCTGCTGGCTCGGGATGTTTGGCAGTTTGTAGCTGCAATGGGGCAGAAATATGAGATGAAACTCCCAAATTTGAATCATTTTCTTTGAGGCTGAGCCGTTTAATAAATGCACAAATACGTTATTAGTTGAATGCTAATCCAACATAAACCTTTAGGTCTTATGGACTGCTGTTAATACTTACTGTTGGTGCAGACGAGCGAGGTCATTGGTTGCACTTCTAATCTTGGTGCCCGACGATGACACAAACAACTTGTTAGACTTGAGCCATGTGTAGTATGCGTCCAGCATCTGCAAAGACAAAAAAAAATACATCTGATAATATCTGTTGGCTCATTGCTGGTTACACTATGTTTCATGGTAAGGCAATTTAGCCTGTACAAAGTGTACTTACTGCTGCCTCCTCCATTGTGAGGGCAAACACGGCGATCTGCATTGTCGCAGTCTTGTGTTCACTCTGCTGTCCATAAAAACAAAAAACAAAAAAAAAAACACAGTAAATAACTGACATAAACGTCCTCTTTGCAGACTACCTAATATAATCTGTTTAGGCTGATGCCCCCACAAAAACTGAGGTCTTACTGACACTTACTGTTATTCCCTCCAATGCTCCTGGTCTCTGGAAGTGGCCGAGGATCAGGATTGCTTCACAGTAATACCGAACATGGTCTTTTCCTCTGAAGCCATGTGGTCACCTTCCAGCAGACTCCCATAAATGGACAGCATGTCTTTCTTGGCCTTCTGGAGGACGGCCTGGCACTCCTGAAGGCTCTTCTCGCCCTCTGCGAACCGGTCATACCTAGAATGACATACAAGACCACAATGTGGCGGAGAACTACACATGTCTGTATCACATAACCCCATGTGTACAGCCAGCACATAAGTACTATCAACATGGAGGAAGTCATTAAAGAAAAACAAATGGAAAGCAGATTAGCAACTGACCTCGTTTTACACATGACCTTGCTGTTGGACTTGGCCACTGGCTTTCTGATGGAAGCGAGGAGGTCGATGTAGGCTTGGCACTTCCTGTAGAAGTCAGGATCTGCTGCAGCCAAGCTTAGGTGGGTCTTCAAACACTGAACAAACCGGATCATGTTTTTGATATAGTTCAGAATGGAGGCTGGGCCCATGTAAGCGCCGGAGTTGGGTGAGGTAATCTTTGGTCTCAGTGGACTTTAGCAGGAAGTCCAAGCTGACTTCATCCCCACTTGGCTGGATGTACCTCACCATCCTGGAGACGTTGGCAGTTTGGGACCAGCAGGGTGTTGATCAAGTAGCCCTTGAAGTAGAGCTTTCGTAGAGCCCCATTTGTGTCATCTTGACCCTGACATTTATGCTGTACTGAGCTTGATCTCTGAAAAAATACAGACAGAAGAAAATGAGCTCAAACCTTGCAGTTTGTTCACAGTTTCTGGACTGATGTGTGCGAGGTTTAGAACTTACTTTTGCCATGTTCGGTCGCTTGGATCGGTGGTGCTGCCTTCGAGCTGCTATCCTCCACCACCGAGACGCCACCGGCCGCCGAGAGCTGACACCGGCCGCTCGAGAGCTGACACCGCCGCCGAGAGCTGACACCGCCGCTCGAGAGCTGACACCGCCGCCGAGCTGACACCGGCTGCTACAGAAGGTTCACTGGCTGTGGGAACGGCAGCCGTGCTGGTGAGCCTCTCTTCGTACTCCAGGTCTGCTTGGTTAGAAGCATTCGCCACAAAACTTTCTTTGGAGGAGCTCTACCAGAATAGCCAGCCTAGACGGTTTGTAGGGGTAACGTTTGAGCATTTCCTTGTAGTCCCAGCTCCGGGCTTGCCGTGGTCACACCTTCGCAGACTCCTTGGCTCTCTTTGCCTCCTTCTGCTGTTCTTTGGTTGCATTTCCTTTCATGCAAACTTTGCTCAGATGCGTCGTCAGCATCTCCTGTGGTTTTTCACACAGCAAGTGTGCTTGAACTGGACGCACTTGACCTCCCCCCCTCCCTTTTTCCAAGATAGGTCACTGTTGCTTGCCCAAACTCACATTTTGACAAGTTAACTGTTAATTTGTACTGTAATGTGCTCCACTCACAAAGACGAACAAACCACCAAGTTATCAAGATATGCTTCACAAAAAGACAATACAGACAACTCTACATGCATAAGCCTCTGAAATGTGGCGGGCATTACACATGCCAAAGGCCATAACAGAATACTGAAGGAAGTCATCAGGTGTAATTGGCGCGTTCAGTTAAAGGAACCTGCATCAATATCATGACTGAGCACATGAGTCTGAGAGAGCACATCAGCAAACAGTGACCTATTGGACTGATTCATCATTTCATTCTACTGAGAATCTAAAAGGTGGAACAATAAAACTGACAAACTATTTAAAGCCTCTGAGTTGGAAAATTTACCCTGAGTCAAAGCCCCGGACCACGAGTCATTTTCAATTTCAGTACAGGACAGCTCTTGTTTACCAGCCGCTAAACTAATTCACGGCTCGGAGCGTTCAGCACCGACAGCTCTTGCTTACCAGCCGCTAATTTGCGGCTTGGGCGTTCAGCACCGGACTACGGTGGCCGAGACACCTCAACACGCTGCAAATGAAGAAAGCACCAGCAAATAAAGAAAACATCTTCATCAGTTTGACAACGCGCTGCAAAAGTTCACAACACATGCAAATACAAATACGCTGCTAATCCTCACAACACATGCAAATACAAATACGCTGCAAATAACACAGACCACAACGAAAATGTTTTAAGGAGACTCCTTTGAGTTACGAACCCCTAATGGGACCTGTTCATTGTATGCTCGCCTGTCGCGATGTTGTCAGTGTTTTTGTCACTGACCTGAAAGGTGAGTTTTGTTTTGTTTTTTTCACTTTTAGATCATGATCGTATAATTGCTTTGTCGTTTGGATATTGTTGGCCTAAATATATTGTTCGTCACTCAAATGAGTCCCCTTAAAACATTTCCGTTGTGGTCTGTGTTATTTGCAGCGCGTTTTTGTATTTGCATGTGTTGTGAGGATTTGCAGCGCATTTTTGAATTTGCAGCGCGTTTTTGTATTTGCATGTGTTGTGAACCTTTGCAGCGCGCGTGTTGTCAAATTGATGAAGATGTTTTCTTTATTTGCTGGTGCTTTCTTCATTTGCAGCGTGTTGAGCTGTCTCGCCACCGTGCGGACAGCTCCCGACAAGCCCGCAAATGAATACGGTCTCAGTGTTCTCAACCCCGAGCAACGCTGCAGACTAGCGTCTGCCACCACCAAGGACGAGTCATTTCGGTCATAATAAGATTTTAACATGTACACATGGCAAAGGCGCAGCCACGCCGCGTCAGGTGTGAAAATTAAGTAGTCTCTGTCACCCAGTTTCTTTTTCACAACATAACATTACCTCAGGCAGTAAGGATTGCAGTAACACATCCAGCACCAGCAGGAAGGACTACTGATGTTGCGTTGTTGCAATGCACAGCCGTCTATTGACCCTCTTGGATGGAGTAAAAGTCAGTGTTTGATTCAAGCTTTTTTGGCTAAAATAAAATAAAAACCCACAGTGTTGAGCCCAGGGCCAGGTTACGGCTTGACCTCCTCGTTCCTAGAAGGAGTTACATGTGCATGGGGTGCCATGGAAAGAAAATGTAATGTTTTTTTAAGGAGAACCAGGGACTGTACCGGGCCCGTGTAGCCCGGACTGAGAGGCCAGAGGCTGGGGAGAGTAGCAGAGGCGGTGCAGCCTGGTGCTGGAGGTCTTACCTCGGGCCAGGCTCCAGCTCTGAGTCCTTCATTGGCCCAGGGGCACAAACACAATCATTGTTGTGTGCAATAATCT
The DNA here is from genome assembly GCA_024349245.1 of Neodontobutis hainanensis. NCBI lineage: Eukaryota > Metazoa > Chordata > Actinopteri > Gobiiformes > Odontobutidae > Neodontobutis > Neodontobutis hainanensis. The sequence goes on from JALDNG010001724.1 coordinate 35,773, forward strand.
TCAGTCTCGGCTTCTCGACAAGCCCCATAGACAGATGCAAAGCCAGGAAAGCCTTCATTTCAGATACACATACAATGTACCGCTTATAAAACCTGGACTGTGGCTTCAGCTGTTTTGAGGATAAAACCCGATGAGCATAACGGTTAGTCTTTAATTGTAACAAGGTTCCAAAATTGTGTGTGCCAGTGAGTTCATCAAAAGGCTTTATCCACTCCTGATGAACTTCCAGTCCTCATCTTCAGTGATTGGCCTGTAGCTATAATCTCTTCCTCGGCCTCTCCTGGGCCTCCGCCTCTCACCCACATTTCTCTTCTCCCAAACCTGACTCCTCTCCTCTCCGTCCTCCTGTGTTAGAAACTGAAACAGCAGCACGGCCGGAAAAACCCTCAGCTCCACTGGCACCTTCACTCTGGCTGCTATTCTCACTCTCCCTTATTTCATAACAATAACAAGAATAATACAGTTTATTTATATAGCACATTTCAAATGACAAGCATAGACTCAATATAACTAAGACTTACTTGTCAGAAAGTAAATGTTCTCCTGGAGTCAGAGTCTGCAGCAGACGGCACAACGGCTTGGCGCTCATGTTCTCGTCTCACAATTTCTACTCTCACCAACTCTCACCGACTGCATTCTCCCCACCTGAAACAACGTGTCAAAGGCTTATGTACTAAATCTGAAAATTAAAATGAGCTAAACACAACTTATCTTAATTATACACCTGACCTATTCAAAAACACAAAGGTGAGGACGAAGACCCAAGTAATGCTGTAGAGGAAGAAACTGTGTCAGACATTTGAATCAACAAGATGATTCAAATGACCAGGAATAACTCTTGCTTTGACATCGGCCTATGGTCTTGTACGGATTTTATGAATGGACTTTTTACTTGAGTATTTAGGAATGTATTTTTGTAAACTTTCATATTATTTTATAATAATAATAATAATAACCCAGCTTTAACCCAGAAAGTTGAAGTAGACTCTAAACTAGTAATAAACCTGGTAAACGTTGCTAATGAAAGCAATATATTCTGTGTTATAATTGTCAATAGATCCAGTGCATTGCTAATAAGAATCCCAGCAGGATCCAGCTCTCTACTTCTAATGACACTGAGAGCTATGAGCTCAGTGACTTTGAGAACTTGGACCCTCCCCAGTGGAGTTGCTTTTTGTTGTCCAACTATTAACCCTACATACTGTAGGTTACATACATAGTTACATACATTGTGAACATGCTAAAGATCCCCTGCAACTTGCTCATTTACAAACACATATAAAACACTTATGTGTTGACTTTTATTCGGCAGTACAACCACAGCTACTGGTCCAGAAATTGACTGATTTGCTTGTTAATCATTTTATTATTCAATGGTTTTATTTTTTCTTAACAACAGCAAGTAAAAGTAAATGGTGTTCTCTCTACGGTCAAATAGTCTAACACAGGTGTCCCACAGGAATGTGTGAGTTCTCCTTTCCTTTTTTCACTCTACACAAATGAATGCAGGAGCCGTCTGTGCAACAATCCCATCATTAAGTTCTCTGACGATACAGTGATCTTAAGCCTACTGTATAAAGAGGACTGGTCCTCTGTGGTACATGCATGAGATCCACCATTTAAAGAACTGGTGTGACCACTTCCTGTTTTTAATGTTAAAAAGACAAAGGAGATGTGTTATAAGAATTTTCTATGTCCTTATATTTATCCAGAGAGACACGGAGACAGATTATAATTTAACAAGCAATGGCCAGGTTTTAATCCTTGCAAGGAGAAGCAAAGCAGACGCACACAGTAACAAGGGTACAGCGGGAGGTTTGCTTAAAGATGTAAACAGAACATGAGAATTTATACAACACCGTGACGGCCTTGGTGAGAGGCGTTCACAATGGTCCAGGTGCAAAAGTCCCGTGACAAGACATGTCTCACTCTAGTTATGTCTACTTCATGGATTAGCAGGACGGACTTGACATGAATTTGACATGACCTGAAGAGAACTATAAGCCCCCAGTAACTCTAAACATTAAAACTAAAATTCTTCTAACTGTAAGAAACCCTTTTTTCAACTGTTTTGTTTGTTATTTACACTCTCTGCATGATACACTGCACCCTAGATTAGTCCACTACATACCTCATCTGTTTAAACCAGTCAGAACCAGTTGGTCAGCCCTGGCTGGACACATAGGTAAACTACTGATTCAAAGTAGGAAGTGTCCCCTCCTGTGAGAGGAGTGGCCAAAGGTTAAGACCTTTTGAGCATTGAGTTGACCAGCAGCACAACACGTGGGCTGACCTCCTGTTAACTACGTGTTGTGACCCAGCGCTGGCTTGTACCTTTTTCTGAGTGGAATTAAACATACACACTTTACATTGGTTTTATAGTTTTTATTGAAGTAATATTAGTTCAAACGCTCGTACCAAAGAGCCGGGAGAAACTGGTTCTCGGAGGAACATAACAACAATTGAAAAGTCCTGTTGCAATAAATATTGAGAGAGTCAGATCTGTTTTTCTGAGTCAAATGTTGTGAATACATTGACACATTAATTACAGAGAATGTCATTAATATGATTTATTTCTCCGTTTACCTTCGCAGGTCATGGATACGTGGTGTCCTGACAGGAGGTTGTGTCCGCCGGATGTGGCTTCTCTTCTCATTTTTGTCTCTCAACACAAGGCAGGTATCAGTGCCTCAGAGGTTTTATTTCCTTCTCCTGAGTTTAAATGGTAAATGATGTGTGCTGATATTTTCAGGACTGAGAACGGGACAGAGTTTTCCCCCAGGACTCCTGCACAGCTCACTGTCCATACAGTCATCCTGCTGCTCATTGTGGCTTCTTCTTCTCTCCCGGCTGTGATCGTCACCAGTTCTTGTCGCTCCTGCAAGGTCAGGGTTCACAGCATTCAAGATGAACACAACCTGCAGCATTAAAATGAGTTTATTTTCTTTAAGACAACGTACAATGTTCATTAAGCCGGAGCAGAGATGCTTGTACCAGTTTATAGTTTAACTGCTAATTTCCATCTGTAGTCCTTTATTGTACATGTTTTTGGTGGTAGGGGAAACCAGAGTACCCGGAGGAAACCTACGCAGACACAGGAGAACATGCAAACTCCACACAGAAAGGCCCTGTCCTGGATGGGAATTGAACCCAGGACCTTCTTGCTGTTAGGCCTGAGTGCTAACCACTCTGCCACCTCCATAAAATCTGTTCACAGGGCCAGAACTGCTCAATGTGACACATCTACACAAGTATGAATATATATGAACATAAATAATAGGGTTTCTAAAGGAAAACGTCTGCTAAAGGACTAAATGTATATAAATGTAAATGTATATTCCACATTTGAACATTGTACAATCAGTTTAATGTATATGTGGTTGAAAAAATAAATATATTATTGTGGAATAATTTTGAGAGAATTTATTTAAGGAAAAAGGAAAAAGAATTCAGAGACATCTTTTGCAAAAGGAGGAATGAGCATACAAATCTGTCTGTGTACAGGGTTGCATGAACAGTCCCAATGTTAACTAGGCAGGATTAGAATTTATACTGAAATCACAGCAGATAAGAAAAATGAAACACTGGCTCTCAGAGAGTGAGCCGTCTAACATGAATCAGCATTTGTCTCTGTATAAGACAATTGTATCAGTTTGAAAACAGTAGCACAGGTGGTGCACATATCATTCTGCTGCGGTCAAGGACAGCACAGAGCATGTGAAAGAGGAAAATATCATTTTCCCATTACAATTCCCTCCTTTTGATCAAACACAATTGATCAACCAAAATCAATCAAAAGCCAATGAGGTTACAAAACATAAATCAAATTAACCTTAGCTTTGTGAGTTGTACTACTGTCGTGGTGCCGAAAAACCCAGCCGAGGGCTGACTAAATCAAGCAGAAACATTTCATACCATCAGTAGCTGACCTAACGCTGGGAAAAGAACACCACAGCCCCTCCCTCACAGGCGGCGTAACTCACTAGGGTTAAACATAAGCATTAGATGAAAAATATTCACAAAACGAATCACTTTGTAAAACTTAAAAACCTTCAAGTCAAATAAGACTTTACCTCAAAGAAAGCATTAGTGAAAAGATTTAAAAACACCATAATTTTAGCCTTAGCGTGTCTAAAATAACAAAAATAAAATGATCAGGTTCAAAAGCTGTGATTGCTTTGGTGACTATATTTCACAATAACTATTTCAAAACAAAATTACATGTGCATTACACAGACATAGGAACATACTTAGTCTTCTTCAAATAGATGAGCAAATAAAACAGAATTAACAGAGTCACAATCAAGAGCAGAGGTGTCTGGGTTGTGGTCTTTGTCATGTTGAGGCAATTCAACATAGAGTTTAGCTAGTTGCAGGTTAAAAGAGAAGTCACTAATCTTCGGATGAGCGGGATAATGCAGCAGGAGACAAGGAAAAGAAGGATAATAGCCACTAAAAGTAGGCCTGCGAGTTTAGTTAACCATGTTTTCCAAACACCGCCCATGAACCAAGACCACCCGTCTGAAGTGAGGGTATCAGAGGCTCGCTGGCGAATTAAAAGGTCATCGTGGTCAGACTTGGCAGAGTTGTGTTATAAGTAGAATGGGAAGTGTGGTCAGTTAATAGCCAGAGTAGAGATATTACAATAAGTGAAGATAAAAGTAATAAAAAGCACGTGGTTCCCCTTAGACCACACAAGCCTGGGAGTCTAAGCGGATGCCAAGGATGATGTCCGTCCATTTCTAATGTTCAAAGATCTGTTCAATAACAGCAATAATTAAATGATAGTAACAAATAAAATAAAATTAAGCAGTTATCATAACATTTACATGTATGAGTATGTGATGATTGTTTAAATCTTCAAAAATTAATCATTAGAGCAATTTTAAATGCAATAAAGAACCCCAAAAAAAATATATATATACATATATATTTGTCAGTATAAAACTGGTTATCAGTGATGTGAGGAACTGTGGGACAGATGAGTGTGTGTCACATGTTATAGTTACGCTGTTGAATTTGCTGAAAACGGTCAGCTCTATTTCTTCAGGTGGTACAGAGTCTTTCATAAACTTGATTGTAGGTGGGACCAGCTCTCGGCACTGGTCTCAACGTTGAACTGCATTCACCAGAGCAGTTTCAGCGGAGGAGGTGAGTGAAAATCTCACCCCAGTCTTCCCACGTAGGAGCTTGTTCTCGGGACAAGCCTCTTACTTTGTGATCATTCACTGGGTCCCCTCTTTGACAGTGGGGGAGCAGTTGACGAGCTGGTCAGGTGGAGGAATCTTCTTGCAGTGTTGTGCATGGATCCAAGGGGCTCTCTCTGCGACCTTCACAGCCGTGTGGGTTGTGAGCAGGATCTGATAGGGTCCACACCAGGGTTTGTCTCTCCAGCTGCGCTTCCTCAGGTTTCTCACCAGGATGTAGTCGGCAGGCTGGAGTTTGTGGAACTGGTGGGTGGCTGGTTTGGGCAGGGAATCAAGCACCTGAGATCTAATATCAGAGAGAATATTAGAGAGTGAAATACAATAGGATATCATTGGGTCTGGCAGAGTACTATCGGATGGGGGTCCAAACCCAATTCCAGGAGGTTGTCCAAACACTATCTCAAAGGGAGAAAGGTTATTTTGCGCGCATTCTCATCCTCAAGTACATCAAAGACAGACATTTTACCCAGGTTTTACCTGTTGATTCAGATATTTTTGCCAATTTGCGTTTCAGAGTGCCATTTTCTTTTCTACAGCTCCTCCAAAAGCTGGATGGTAGGAGCAATGAGTTTTCAGGTCTAATTTTAGGTGTTCACTCAGTGTTTTCAGAATGTTATTTACAAAATGAGTACCGTTACCACTTGTAATTAGGTTCGAAGTCCCCAGCGAGGAATTATTTCGCTTAAGAGGATTTTTGCTACTGTGTCAGCAGTGCAGTGTTTTGTTGGGAATGCTTCTACCCACTTTGAAAACATGTCAACTATTACAAGGCAGTATTTCTTACCTTCGCAGGGTGTTAACTCAATGAAGTCCATTTGAATGTGGCCAAAAGGCCTGGAGGTGGGTTTGTGACCTCCAACATCTGTTTTGTTGTAGGAGTTACCTTTAGAATTGTGATGAAGATGAAGCATTTTGAGCAAAAATCTTCAGCAAATTTGTTAAACCCCACAGTAAACCAATGTCTTTGAAGGTCTTTTCTCATTCCCTCCTTTGATACATGGTCAACGCCACGTAACAATTTTGCAAAAGGCAGGAAGAGGGCTTGAGGAAGACATGGATTGCCATTAGGGCTCATCCAAACACCATTTGTGTTTGTACAGTTTTTCTTTTTCCAAGCAGCTTTGTCTGCTGGAGTGGATGCGGCCCAAATCAGAGAGTGAAACAATGTCAGAGTGAGTGCAAGTTTGATCCGTTGTCTGGGAGAGTAATGTAACAACGTAGGGTGTGAGTGACGCTGCTTTTGCAGCTGCGTCTGCTCGTGCATTACCTAGAGAGACTGTGTCTTTGGCAGAGCTATGTGCAGAACACTTACATACTGCCACGGCGGATGGGAGTAGCACTGCATCTAAAAGATCAGAAATCAAATCTTTGTGTGAAATGGGTTTGCCATCAGATTTGAGGAATTTTCTGTGGCGCCAAAGTGCTGCGTGGTTGTGTAGAACACCAAATGCATATTGACTGTCTGTGTAAATGTTAACTGTTTTACCAGATGCCAATTGACAGGCTTTGGTCAGGGCAATTAGTTCTGCTGCTTGCGCTGATAACCGAGGACTGAGAGGAGATGACGTCACTGTTGCATGATCGTCCACAACTGCATATCCAACGTGTGCAGAACCAGTGGTTGTCCTTGGAAGCTGAACCATCTACATAAAAAATGAGTTCAGGATTAGAAAGAGGAGTGTCAGTCAAATCAAGTCTTGGCAGACAGATAAGGTCAAGTTCAGAGAGACAACAGTGAGGTTCTCCCTCCTCTGAGAGAGGCAGGAGTGTAGCAGGGTTGAGAGTGTTACAACGTTTAACCTCAACATTCGGTAGGTTCAGAGGGGCGGTGTTGTAACGTAGCTGACGAGCAGGGGTCAAGTGACCTGTCTTTTGTTCAGTCAGAATGTTGGAGACAGCATGTGGAGCAAAAAGGGTGAGATGACTGTAGCCTACATAGGGACGAGAGGCAATTATTGCTGCTTCACAGGCTGCTAAAGCACAGAGACATGGTGGGTGGCCTCTAGCAACAGGACCAAGGTGTGTCGAGAAGTAACCCACAGGCTTCAGCAGCTGTCCCTGTTTTTGGGCGAGAACAGATTTCATACAACCATCACGTTCGTCAACAAATTGGAAGAAAGGCTTGTCAGGGTTTGGCAATGCCAAAGCAGGGGCTGTCTGTAGTAGCAGTTTCAAATGAGTAAATGCAGAGTCAGCCTCAGATGTCCATGTGGGTTTGGAGTGAAGTGTCATGTCTTTTTTCAGAGTAAGATCACGTAGTGGGCGTTCTACAGTAGAGTCATTTGGAATAAAAGTTCTGCAGTAGGAGCACATGCCAAGGAAAGACAGCATTTGTTTCTTAGTCAATGGTTTTGAGAAGTTGGCAATGGCTGTCACCCTGTCTGTAATAATGCTTTTTTGTGAGTGAGTGATGACATGACCAAGAAACTGAACTTTCTGTTTTACAAACTGAATTTTAGAAAGTGAAACCTTGTGGCCCTGCTCAGCCAGGTGATTTAATAGAAGCAGTGTGTCAGTCTCACACTGCTCCTTCGTGTCTGAACAGAGCATGATATCATCAACGTACTGCAAAATGGCAGTGTTGAAGTGTCAAATAAAAGAGACTCACGTAATGCCTGACAGTAAACGCTAGGAGCGCAATTTAGGCCTTGTGGCATTGGAGACCAGGAATAGAGTTTTCCTGCAAGTTCAAAGGCAAACCAAAACTGGGAGTCTGGATGGACAGGTACAGAGAAAAAACCATTTGAAACATCAACCACAGAGAACCATTTTGAAGTTGTTGGAATTTGTGACATGATGGTGTATGGATTGGGACAGATTGGAGATTGAAATAAAAATTGGAAACGGAAACGGAGTACGGCAGGGAGAGTCAGAACACTCAACAATTACACCTGCTTTCAGCAGAGAGTCAAAGACTGGTTTTATCCCCTGTTCAGCTTCAGGCTTCAGAGGATATTGATGTGCTTTTGGTCTGTATTCGGACTTTGGCGTTAGTTGGAGAGGTTTACAGTTTTTAATTAAACCTACATCATATTTGTGTTTGGCCCACAATGAGTCTGGTAACTGTGTTAACAGTGGAGACACATCACTGGGTGTGAGAGGCTGAGCATCGACTTTTGCGAGTGTGTGACAGGAAGATGGCGTGGAGTCATTTTGAGGAAGAAGGTAGCAGGAGCGGTTACAATTGACTCCTGCAGTGAATGGCACATAGCATGTGTCAAGTTTGTGAGTGGTAAATGTCTGGATTATCTGGGTCTTGTTTCCAGTCTGTAGCTTTTAAACATTTTGCCATAAAACAACATCACGCCATTGTTTGTTATGTGGTTTAACTATTGAGACATGCGGGGCTGAGTTTTGGATTTTGAGGAACTTTGACAGTTTGTGAGGTAATGGAACATTATAAGCGCAAAAATCTTGGTTAAAGTACAGTCCATTCAGAAGTCGGTCAGTAGTTTGTCGGTACCAGCTTTCTTCATACTGTTCATCTGGACCCATGGAGACATGCGCTGTAACATGCAGTGCATTTGCCTTCATGAATTCAGAGGATGAGCTCATGTATTGTTTAGCTTTGTGTAACACATTTGGAGTCAGCAGATGGTCCAATTTCCACTGATACACATACAATGGAGTGGTCACCTCACATTTTATTAGGCAATATTCAGATTTGGTTTGTTTGATTTTGATCCCATTTTTGTCTGCAGACAAGGTAATTCCTAGTGCGCACATAAGGTCACGACCTATTAGATTCACTGGACACAACTCAGACAACAGAAAGCTGTGTGTAGTGGACACTGATGGATCAGGTAAATGCCAGGTTACAGATAGAGGTTTTGTGAATGGTTCTTTAACAATCTGTCCACTCGCACTAATGGAGTGAGTTGTTTTGCCATTTAATGCAGTTTGAATTTGGTCTTTTCTGATCAGAGATTTTGTGGCCCCAGAGTCAACCATAAATGACAGAGTTTTTCCTTTGATGTCACATCTTATTACCGGTAATTTTTCACACACAGATGTTGTTAACTTAGCATAGGTACCTTTAAACATTTCAGCTTTTTTTGTCATTTCAAGTTTCTTAATGGTTTCTGTCACTAAAGCAAGCAGTGGATCAGTTGCAAGCGCGTCTTCATTGCTTGTGAGCAGTGCGGTGTTGTGTGCATCGCCAGTGACAGGTGTGGTGTCCTTTTCGTGTGTTATACTCATCTCATTTTGCGAGGCGAGGTCCCTCGGTTCCTCATCATCACCAGCCAGTCAGTTGGGGTCACTCAGAGCAGTGTCAGGGCGTTGGTCAGCTCGGTCTCTTCTTTTCTTGGGACAGTTGTCAGCCCAGTGGCCTGGTTCAGCGCAGATGAAACACAGTTGGGACTTTCTGTGTCGCTCAACCTCGTCTCTGTCTGGACGTCCACAACCTCTTCCTCTCAGTCGCCCTCTGCCTCTGTTGAAATGTGATGGTTGGGCAAAGGTCATTTTTGCAAAAGTGGGGACTAATTTTGCATCCACTTTTCTATCGTAGTTAATGTGTAATCTTCATATTGTTACTTACAAAATCTTGAGTGATAACGATATAAAAGACTTCTTTCTTCATCACCTTTACAGCTGTCTGTTTAATAAAAATGAATTATTCTATGTTTTCAGGTCAAGCATGGAATGTATGAATAATGCGTATGTGTTTGGTATTAACAAAATCGTAAAAGCATTTCCTATGCCTTTATGCTACAATGCAAAAGCAATATGGTTTTTAAATGTGTTTAATTTCTGTTATTTGGTGGAGCAGAGAAGTTTATTCCCAAATGCTAAACTTTAGTAAAAACTCCCCTTTTACCTCTTTTCGGCCAGTACAAAAAGTTGTGCGCGCCGGAAATCTAGCTCTGCTTCTTGTTATCTCGCCTCTTCTACTTGGTCGCTCTTCTCGCCTCGTCTCGTGTCTTCTTCTCTTAAGCTTGTTTCTACGCTCTTGCGTATCTTCTTAAATCTCCGCTATTTAATTTACTTTCGTACCTTTCAAGCTTCTAGCCCGCAGCACGAACCGTGCAAACGTGAATTTTTCATCTTTTTAAAGACTCAACGCATTGATTTTGTTTTGAAAAACTTTCCTGCTGGACGACGTCAAATTCCTGAGACAGAAGTGAATTTTTGTAGTCCTTATTCTTTAAAAGAGTGCGCTAAGCAAAGATAGCCCTCGTTAATCGAGGAAAGACAAATTTTAAGCCTCTTTAGCGAACCTTTTTGTCAAAGACGTTAACCTCTACTGCTGGTAAAGGCCTTTCACTCAAAGACAATAACAGAACGCCTTTCTTTCCCGGCTCACGGAGCTTCACGGCCCCTGTGGGATCAGTTGTACCAAGTGACACCATCTCGTTGCTTGGAAACCATCAGCTGTAGGACCCGCGTGGAAAGTTCTAAAGCGGACCTTTGGACCTTTCCTTCCCGGACAGCTGAGCGCCACCGACGACAAGAATGAGTTGAACACATGACACTGACGCGTTTGGTGTGATAACACTGTATAATTGTCTTTATAAGGCCCAGCAGAACCTTTTCCCCTACGCCATTCAAAAGCCGTCAATAGTCCTTTTAATTAAGCCGTCTAACCGTCCCTTTACCCTCCGTAACAACTCCAAGTAAATAGCATAAAACAATGGTTAAACTTACTTTATTCCACCAAAGGTTCTAACAAGTTGTTCCATGTCAATCATTGTTTTGTGTTAATTACCCTCATCATTTGTCCCTAATTATTCCTTTGTGTCATGTCCCCTGTCATTATTCATTGTTAAACTTGTATAATCTTCAACAAAACCCCAAAAGACATTAATGGTTTCTTTGTTTATATTAAGAAATGTTCAAAAACTAGGAAGAATTTGCTTCCTTTAGATTGAGACTTATTAACATAATTAGTTCCCAGAACTATGAATCTGGGTGGTGCCCCTAACGAGAGAATATTCAGCAGAGCCGAGATCCCAAACTGGCAGATGGCTTGCCAGTTCACCAGCCACAACCACCAGAGGGCGCATTTATGGTTTTCCACTTTTAAAAGTGGCAGACCACTTTGATGGTTTATGATGACTGACGGCCATGGTTCTAGCCTCTACGAAAACAGTCCGGCCGTCCGCCACTTTTGTTAAAACGGCTGCTCGGACTTTGGCCACGTATCCTAATGTATATGCGACTTTACTCAACAGGTCAGAGAAAAATAGACTATTTATATTATTAAAAATGCACACACATAATTGAAATAGAAAAGACGTTTTGAAAGCTGTTATGATCAAAGCCGTAAATCGTTAATTATGTGCTCATCTATACAAACTATTTGTTTGGTACATTACTGTTAGCCTAGCCACTTAGCCAGACTATGAATCAAGCGATGAGTGATTTTTGGACTTAGAACGCAAATGACCACCAATTATTTGTTCTTCATGTTAAAATAGTAATTTGTACGTTTTTATACAATGTGCTATTCGTGTTTAGGAGAAATAAAGAAGTGAAAAACATGATTCTATTGTGGTCTCTTTTTAATGCCACCTCCTTTTGATGCAGTTTTAATCAGAGGTCAGGTCACTTTCTGAAAGACAATATTTAAATACAATGGCTTCTTATAGTTTATTCTTATAAGTATGCAGTTTTATAATATAAATCTTTTAAATGGCATAGTATTTACACACATTGTGCTCTACTTGGTTCAAACACTACTTTATATTCACCAAAAGAGGGCGACAAAGACTTTATTTACTCCATGTATCAATGGTGTATGGGCTGTAGTCCTGCAGACAGATCCCTTGAAGAATTGGTCGTTTTGACAAAGCCAGTGCCTTAGGTTTAGATTTAAATATCTTAGACTGTTAAAAAAATATTAACTCCTCGCTGGTAAAAACTAATAATTTAATAATTTAACTGATCTAAAGTAATACACCATAACATATTTCCAACAATTTGCCGCTAAAAACAAAAAAGGTGTTTTAGAAAAAGGTGTTTTAAAAGTGGAAAACCACTTTTAAAAGTGGCAAGCCATAAATGCGCCCTCTGGTGGTTGTGGCTGGTGAACTGGCAAGCCATTTGCCAGTTTGGGATCTCGGCATCTCTCAAAATATTTTGACATCAAAATATTAATTTACATAATTTATATTCATATTGATTATTAAGGCAAGGCAATTTTATTTATATAGCACAATTCATACACTGGGTAACTCAAAGTGCTTTACAGAAATAAAAGACAATTTACAAGATTTATATTTGGAAACATAAGAAAGAATAAAAGCATTATAAAAGAAGAAGAGTGCAGATAAAAAAAAAAACATTTTAAGTTGTGGTGTAGGCGGAGCTGAAAAGGAAGGTTTTTAACCTCCCCTTGAACATTGTTAAAGTTGAGGCTTGTTTTACTTCATCTGGGAGGTTGTTCCAGGTTTTGCTGCATGAAACTTAAACGCTGCTTCACCCTGTTTAGTTCTAACTCTGGGCACGAGCAGGAGGCCTGTCCCAGATGTTCTCAGAGTCCGAGGAGGCTCATAAGCTACTATCATTTCAGAAATATATTCTGGTGCTAAACCATTTAGAGACTTGTAAACCAGCAGTGCTGTTTTAAAGTATATTCTCTGAGCAACAGGAAGCCAGTGCAGAGATTTTAAAACTGGACTGATGTGGTTGTACTTCCTGGTGTTAGTTAGAACCCGAGCAGCAGCGTTCTGAATAAGCTGCAGCTGTCTTAACCCTCGTTTTCAGAGACCAGTGAGCAGGCCGTTACAGTAATCTAACCTGCTGAAGATAAAAGCATGAATAAGTTTCTCTAAGTCTGGTTGAGACATTATTCCTTTGACTCTGGAAATGTTTTTAAGGAGATAAAATGCAGATGATGTAATTGACTTAATGTGACACTGGAAATTTAAATCTGAGTCCATGATGACCCCTAGATTTCTAACCTGGTTTTTAGATTTTAGAGAAAAAGACTCGAGGTGAGTGCTGACATTTTCTCTTTGTTTCTGTGGTCCAAAGATGATTATTTCAGTCTTGTTTCTGTTCAGTTGGAGAAAATTATTTTGCATCTATACATCAATCTGTTCGATGCAGTGACACAGTGAATGGATCGGTCCATTTTCACCTGCTGTGAGTGAGATGTAAATCTGAGTGTCATCTGCATAATTATGGTAGGATATGCCACAGCTGTGTATTAACTGGCCTAAAGGAAGCATGTAGAGATTAAATAATAGAGGTCCCAAGATAGACCCCTGTGGAACCCCACTTGTCAGGGCCATTTGGTCTGATACACAGTTTCCAACAGAAACAAAGTACTTCCTGTCTTCAAGATAGGACTGAAACCATTTAAGAGTTGTTCCAGAGATACCTATCCATTCCTCTAATCTTTGTGACAGGATTTCATGGTCCACTGTATCAAACGCAGCACTCAAGTCCAACAGAACTAAGACAGAGACTTTGCCGCGTCAGTGTTCAGACGGATGTCATTTGTGACTTTGATAAGTGCAGTCTCAGTCTGTGATGGGGCCTAAAACCTGACTGAAAAGGATCAAAGCAGTTGTTAAGTAATAGAAAGTCATTAAGTTGCTGATATACAACTTTTTCGATGACTTTTCCTAAAAATGGCAGGTTTGATATGGGTCGATAGTTGTTGAGTACTGTAGCATCAAGACTGCTCTTCTTTAGGAGAGGCTTGATGACAGCAGTTTTTAAGGCACTTGGTTCCAGACTGTAAGGAATTATCGACTATATCAGTGAGTTGTGGTAACAAACTGCTTAGTACTGATTTTAGAAATCTAGTGGGTAGAACATCGAGGCAGCAGGTGGATGAGCTCAGGCTGGAGACAGTTTTTCAATTGTTCTGTCATTAATGGGTGTAAAATGTGTAAACTCAACCAAAGGTCTCCTATGTGGCTGCAGTGTTGTTGTTTGCCCTTTGGACTGTATCGCATGTTTAATGCCTTGAACCTTGTCGTTAAAAACAATGCAAACTCATTGCATTTAGTGTTGGAAACTAATTCTGGAGGAAATGGAGTTGGAGGGTTTGTTAATCTGTTCACTGTAGAAAACAGGACACGTGAGTCGTTACTGCTGTTGTTGATGAGCTCTGAGAAGAATATTTCTCTTTCTTTTTCAAAGTTTGATTGAAAACATGCAGATTTTCTTTGTATAACTCATGATGAATTAGGAGTTTCAATTTACGCCATTTTCTTTCGGCTTTTGCATTCCCTTTTCTGTGCCCTGACAGAAGCATTAATTAATAGATATTCACTGTAGGAGCCAGAATGGTATATATTATTCATCTACGGATTGCTTTTGTCTGGTTGCCAGGGTGAGGTGTGGGTCATGTGGGTGTAGGCGGTGACAGCTCTTGGTTTCAAAGGTGGCACTCACTGTCACTCAGGTATAGGAGGAGAGAGGCGGGGTAGCCGTAGTATTTGTTGACCGCAAGCAATTGCTAAACAGGGGCGGCAGTAGCTCAGTGGGTAGAGCAGTCGTCTTTCAACCCGAAGGTAGTTGGTTTGATTCCCACTCTCCCCACAGTTCATACTGTCGTTGTGTCCTTGGGCAAGACACTTAACCCACCTTGCCTCCAGTGTCTGTAACACTGGTAATTACTGTAGAACAATGTAAGTCGCTTTGGATAAAAGCGTCTGCCAAATGAATAAATGTAAATGTAAACATTCACAATCTGAAGTATTTTACAACTGTGTACATGTGCCAACTGAGCAGTCAATTAAATAAACCGTACAAGCATCCATTCTGGGACTCGGTGTCAATGTGTTTAAGCCGCAGCTCGTCACGCAATACACAGGACCGCATCAGCCTCTCCAAGCGACGAAGGAAACTAAGGAGTTGCTGCTACATTCACTACACCTTATACACACTGAGGAAACGCTGCAAAGTAAAAGTACTTACTTTAAATGCCATCACTGCTTCTGGTCGCTGGAGGTAGCTCAGGACAAAGATGGCTTCGCAGCAGTACCGAACATCATCATTTGGTCTTCTTCCAAATGCTGCTGGTCCAGGAGCTTCCTGTGGATGCCCAGCATGTCCGCCTCTGATACTGAGGACTCTCTGGCAGTCTTGGAGAGTCGGCTGAACAGGCCTAGAATGATTAGATGAAAAAACAAAAAAACAAACAAGCCATTGTTCCAATATTAAATTTAATGACTCTGCATTAAATGAAAAGTAACTAGTACTAGTGGATAACAAATCACTTGAAGCGCCTGGTGGTCAGTGATGGGATTCAGCCTGTGCGTCCTGTGCAGCCTCAGGGTCATTTAGGATCAAAAAATGTCTTTCACGCAGGTCTTCCAGAAGAGCCTTTCTGGATGCCTCATCGGGGTACCGCTTGACCATGGCATTGTAGTCCCAGGTTCTGCCTCGAAGGGTCCAGGCCTTCATGGACTTTTTGGCTCTCTCCACCTCTGCTTTCCTCTCCTCATCAGTCTGGTTCTTCATGCAGAACATCAACACGTGGTTAGGCAGCATCTCCTGTGGCTTGAAACACTGCAAAGGAAAGGAAATGATGCGACGATCCTTGTCGTTGCAAGAGAAAGAAAAATATTCAATACAACAACAAGCAAATAACCAATGCCTGTAATACACACAAACATAGAGTCCATTGAAATACTAATGAGTTGGGTCACTGCTACTTAAGTTGATTTATACACAGAAACACAAAGTAAATGTAATGTAGATAATTGGCCGCACATCCTTCTGCCTTTATGACTTTAGCCATCTTCACTGCAGTTGGGTCAAGTTTTGAGCATTTTGCTCTGCCCTGGGGTCCTCTTCGCCAGAGTCGTCAGACGAGGAGCTGCAAAATTAAAAAAGGTTTTAAGGTTACACACTGACAAACTGATGGATGAGCATTGAGAGACATAATTATAACTGTTTCAGATAACTGCATACCGTGTCAGCGAGCTGAGCAGGTTTGAAGTGGCCACAACAGTGTCCAGGGTCTTCATCCAGTAGTGCTGGTTTGCCACTGCCGTCGAATGGGCCATGTAGGGGCCACAGACGCCTTCTGCTCCTCTGTGAAGTTTGCAGCCACATCTGTCTCCACGGTCCTGCGTATCTGCTGGCTCGGGATGTTTGGCAGTTTGTAGCTGCAATGGGGCAGAAATATGAGATGAAACTCCCAAATTTGAATCATTTTCTTTGAGGCTGAGCCGTTTAATAAATGCACAAATACGTTATTAGTTGAATGCTAATCCAACATAAACTTTTAGGTCTTATGGACTGCTGTTAATACTTACTGTTGGTGCAGGCAGCGAGGTCATTGGTTGCACTTCTAATCTTGGTGCCCGACGATGACACAAACAACTTGTTAGACTTGAGCCATGTGTAGTATGCGTCCAGCATCTGCAAAGACAAAAAAATACATCTGATAATATCTGTTGGTTCATTGCTGGTGACACTATGTTTCATGGTAAGGCAATTTAGCCTGTACAAAGTGTACTTACTGCTGCCTCCTCCATTGTGAGGGCAAACACGGCGATCTGCATTGTCGCAGTCTTGTGTTCACTCTGCTGTCCATAAAACAAAAACAAAAAAAAAAACACAGTAAATAACTGACATAAACGTCCTCTTTGCAGACTACCTAATATAATCTGTTAAGGCTGATGCCCCCACAAAAACTGAGGTCTTACTGACACTTACTGTTATTCCCTCCAATGCTCCTGGTCTCTGGAAGTGGCCGAGGATCAGGATTGCTTCACAGTAATACCGAACATGGTCTTTTCCTCTGAAGCCATGTGGTCACCTTCCAGCAGACTCCCATAAATGGACAGCATGTCTTTCTTGGCCTTCTGGAGGACGGCCTGGCACTCCTGAAGGCTCTTCTCGCCCTCTGCAAACCGGTCATACCTAGAATGACATACAAGACCACAATGTGGCGGAGAACTACACATGTCTGTATCACATAACCCCATGTGTACAGCCAGCACATAAGTACTATCAACATGGAGGAAGTCATTAAAGAAAAACAAATGGAAAGCAGATTAGCAACTGACCTCGTTTTACACATGACCTTGCTGTTGGACTTGGCCACTGGCTTTCTGATGGAAGCGAGGAGGTCGATGTAGGCTTGGCACTTCCTGTAGAAGTCAGGATCTGCTGCAGCCAAGCTCAGGTGGGTCTTCAAACACTGAACAAACCGGATCATGTTTTGATATAGTTCAGAATGGAGGCTGGGCCCATGTAGCGCGCCAGAGTTGGGTGAGGTAATCTTTGGTCTCAGTGGACTTTAGCAGGAAGTCCA
The DNA here is from genome assembly GCA_024349245.1 of Neodontobutis hainanensis. Classification (NCBI taxonomy): domain Eukaryota; kingdom Metazoa; phylum Chordata; class Actinopteri; order Gobiiformes; family Odontobutidae; genus Neodontobutis; species Neodontobutis hainanensis. The sequence continues at coordinate 53,206 of JALDNG010001724.1, forward strand.
AGCTGACTTCATCCCCACTTGGCTGGATGTACCTCAGCATCCTGGAGACGTTGGCAGTTTGGGACCAGCAGGGTGTTGATCAAGTAGCCCTTGAAGTAGAGCTTTCGTAGAGCCCCATTTGTGTCATCTTGACCCTGACATTTATGCTGTACTGAGCTTGATCTCTGAAAAAATACAGACAGAAGAAAATGAGCTCAAACCTTGCAGTTTGTTCACAGTTTCTGGACTGATGTGTGCGAGGTTTAGAACTTACTTTTGCCATGTTCGGTCGCTTGGATCGGTGGTGATGCCTTCGAGCTGCTATCCTCCACCACCGAGACGCCACCGGCCGCCGAGAGCTGACACCGGCCGCTCGAGAGCTGACACCGCCGCCGAGAGCTGACACCGGCCGCTCGAGCTGACACCGGCTGCTGCTACAGAAGGTTCACTGGCTGTGGGAACGGCAGCCGTGCTGGTGAGCCTCTCTTCGTACTCCAGGTCTGCTTGGTTAGAAGCATTCGCCACAAAACTTTCTTTGGAGGAGCTCTACCAGAAGAGCCTGCCTAGACGGTTTGTAGGGGTAACGTTTGAGCATTTCCTTGTAGTCCCAGCTCCGGGCTTGCCGTGGCCACACCTTCGCAGACTCCTTGGCTCTCTTTGCCTCCTTCTGCTGTTCTTTGGTTGCATACTTAGACCCGAGGACCAACATCAAGCTCTAATTCGCGCATGTGAATCTGTGTTTGTTGCTCCAATTTCTTTGTCTCCAACATATTAATATATTGGAGCTCCTTTTCCTTTAAAGCAAGACACTCTAATTCAACTTCTAGCTCTTTTAATCTAACTGCTTCATCTGTCGTACTACTAGAGTAAGATGTTCTAGGACCTTTAGGTTTGGTGTGTATCAGTGTCAACGTCCCACGCTCTACCAAAGCATTATAAAGTTGAGTCTTTACCGTAGCTTTCTTTGCTTGCTTTGTGACCACAATGTCATCATGTTCAGCAACTAGCAAGAGATCATCTTTTTGACACCGATGCAAAACCTCCAAAGTGGGAGCAGAAACAAACTCATCCAGGTTATACTCCATGTTTAAACCCAGAATCAGGCCAGCCACAAGACAAAAGGCTAACACACAACAAACAAAGCTACTCACAAAAAATACACACCTGCCAGTCCTACCTGAATTACTCCATTAACTCACAAAACAGAAAGTCTACTTGAACGAGCCCCCAAATATGTTACGATCCCCGCTAAACAAAAGGGACCTGAACATAAAGTCAAACCACACAAAGTGTAAGGCAACACAAAACAACAATTTATTAATTAAACAGAGGGTTTGGGACAAACCAAAAAGCCATACACAATTAAAGCTCCAACTGTCTATTTAAAATAAGAATCAAGGGAGAACAAAAAGGCAGAGATGGGTCGGACAAAATGAACAAAAGAGGGCAACAAGCCGAGTCAGCCCGCCATTGGACCGTCGTACCCGACTTAACTCCTCTGTCCCTGCCTAACCAATCCTAACCCTTAAAGTAAAACAACAAACCGTTAAAACAGGACCACCTCACCCATCACCTAAAAGAACTAACTGAAAACATAAAAGAGGAGCTGAACGTCTAAGCTGCCCCTGGCATCGACAGCAGCACAACCAGGAGGCGGAGCTTAGCCGGAAACACAGAGCGAAGCAGAGAGCGAGAAGCCGGTCTCAACATCCTCCTTATAAAGGGTAGCAGCCAATCAGGAGCCCAGACCAGACACACCCCCACTCCTCCTGCAGGTGGAACACACAGACAATTACATGCATTTGTAACAGAGTCCTTTGTGCTCAAGTCCGAGGCAAGTCTCGAGTCCTTGTGTTTGAGAATAAAGGAGTCCAAGTTTGAGTCAGAGCAATAAAAAATTAAGTCCAAGTCCGAGTCGAGGCACAAAACTGATCTTGATGACTACTCCATCTCTGCCCACAACACCAATGCCCTGCACAAGAAGGGCCAGAGTCGCCTCCTCCTTCTGAGGGACAACATGAAAATAGCTAAAGTCATCCCAATCTAAAAATGTAATTATATAAAATATCAAAACAATCCATCAATATGGCTTACAAGCAAATTGAATCACAGAAATGGCTGTAATTGAGCTGGTTGAAAAAATAACATCTACAATAAAAAATAAAAATCCCATAAATGGAATTTTCATAGACTTGAAGAAAGCCTTCGACACCATTGATCACAAAGTTCTGTTAAGAAAACCTGAAAGATATGGCATCAGGGGCATTGTATAAAGATGGATTGGTGACATTTTATTTACATGTTTATTTATTTTATTTTATTCTAAATAAAAGAGATTATTTTCACCCAACAAACAAGCTGCTCATAAACTCTAACTTACTGAAATAGAATCACTTAGTCAAATTTAAAATAGCAAAAATAATGTTTAAAATAAGACAGAACCTGTTTTAGATGAACTCTGCTCCTGACGAACACTCGTGTTCAGTAAACTCAGATCACAACCAACGTCAAACAGACATGTCTGTCTGGTCAGAAAGTTAAACTGTGGAATAGTCTAGAACTAAAACTTCTATAAATAGCTTCAAGAAATGACTTAAAAAGAAACAGATCTCACAATTTAAAGTTCTTTGTTCTTTCTTTAAATATGTTAAAATAATTCAGTGTTAGTTGTTTTTGTGTTATATTTGTGAAAAATAAACTAGTAAGCTATGATGCAGGAAGGGGCTTCTTAGAATGAAGCATTTGTAGTTGGTGTAGAACCTAATTTAACCTAATATGCTTGGACTAGAGTAACCAGAGCACCAGTACACAGACTCACGCTCTGGAATGGGCTTGAGTCTTTTCCCCTCCCTCCATATGTGCACCCTGAACTTAGATGAGCATTGAGCTGGCTCACGATGGCTTACTGACTCTAACAATGCAAAAACCAATGTTGGGTTGAAGATTTCCTGGTGGCGTCTCTCACTCTCCTCAAGCTGCAGCTGGATCTTGATGTACTCAGTGTCACCAGCACCAGGTTCTTGTCATAGTTCTTCTCCAGTGCATCCAGTGTGCCCAACATGGCTGTTATCTGAAATAAATGATCAAATGGACATTGCCAATTTAATTGAATCAAACCCTTATTTACTGCGTGACAGCTGGCCGTATACTTACCTCTACATGCAAAGACTTGAAGACATTGGTGCAGATTTTGATTGAAAGGTGCAGGTCTTGAATCAAGGCCTCCACTTGTTTAATCTCCATCTTGATCCCCTCTAAGTCTGCTTCATTGTAGGCGTCTGGGAGCTTCTCTAGTTCCTCAATTTTACCATCTTCACTATCTTGTCTGCATATGATTTTGGTCTAATACTCTTCAAGCTGAAATGTGTCATAAAATACTGCAAAATGCTCTCTATACAGGCTTACAAAATATGTGCACACCTTCCCCATTTCAAGCTCCAATCTGTTGGAGATCTCCGCCGTTCCTCGACCACCACCAGGTCTTTGATGGGAAAGGTAGAACTGGGAAGGAATGCATCACAGGTACAACTTCCACTACTTCCTGTCTCATTCCTCCTAGCCCCCTCACTCCACATGCATACACACTAAGGCGCATATGGGCACATGAAAATATGAGCACATTAAATTACAGGTGCTGGTCATATAATTAGAAAATCATCAAAATGTTGATTTATTTCACTAATTCCATTCAAAAGTGAAACTTGCATATTATATTTATTCATTAAACACTTTTCTTTAACCAAGGAAAATCCCAAATTCAGTATCTCAGAAAATTTAAATATTGTGAAAAGGTTCAATATTGAAGAGCCCTGGTGCCACACTCTAATCAGCTAATAAACCCAAAAAAAGTGAACAAGCAATAGGGATAACCGCACCTGGAGAGGATTGTGACACAAAACCCATTCAAAAACGTGAGGAGATTCAGAAAGAGTGGACTGCAGCTGGAGTCAGTGCTTCAAGAACCACTGCGCACAGACGTATTCAAGACATGGGTTTCAGCTTCGCTTTCCTTGTGTCAAGCCACTCTTGAACAACAGACAGCTTCAGAAGCATCTCGCCTGGGACTGCTGCTGAGTGGTCCAAACTTATGTTCTCTGACGAAAGTAAATTTTGCATTTCCTTTGGAAATCAGGGTCCCAGAGTCTGGAGGAAGAGAGGAGAGACACACAATCCACGTTGCTTGAGGTCCAGTGTAAAGTTTCCACAGTCAGTGATGCTTTGGAGCCATGTCATCTGCTGGTGTTGGTCCACTGTGTTTTCTGAGGTACAAGGTCAACGCAGCCGTATTCCAGGAGGTTTTAGAGCACTTCATGCTTCTGGCTGCTGACCAACTTTTTGAGATGCAGATTTCTCGGCACCTGCACCAAGTGCCAAAGCAACCAGTACCTGGTTTAAGGACCATGGTATCCCTGTTCTAACTTGGCCAGCAAACTCGCCTCACCTTAACCCCAGAGAGAAGGGTATTGTGAAAAGGATGAGGCAATATGCAGAAGAGCTGAAGGCCACTATCAGAGCAACCTAAACAGTGCCACAGACTGATCGACTCCATGCCACGCCGCATTGCTGCAGTAATTCAGGCAAAAAGAGCCCTAACTAAGTATTGAGTGCTATACATGATCATACTTTTCATGTTCATACTTTTCAGTTGGCCAAGATTTCTAAACATCTTTCCTTTGTATTGGTCATAAGTAATATTCAAATTTTCTGAGATACTGAATTTGGGATTTTATTATAATCATCAACATTTAAATTATTACACTTTGAAATATATCAGTCTGTGTGTAATGAATAATATACAAGTTCCACTTTTTAATGGAATTAGTAAAATAAACCAACTTTTTAAGGATTTTCTAAATTATATGACCAGCACCTGTGTATAAACTGTGTTAACCCAAAAATAAAGTTTTGAGAAAGAGAAACCACGGAACCAGCGTTTTGTCTCTTTTCTCTCTCTCCCTCTGATCAGAGCCTTAGAGGCATGCTTTATCATCGGTAACCCTTCAGAGTCTAAAACTGACATAGCGGAGCACAGAGCAGTCCCACCAGAGACAGAGGGAAAGGAGTTCTCTTCACACATTAGTTTTGTCCAGTCTTTTCACTAGAACAAATGTTAAGAGGCAAACGAGGTTAGTTTGGCTAAAAGAGTCAACAGGTTTGTTAAAAGGACTACTGATGGTGCGTTGTTGCAATGCACAGCCGTCTATTGACCCTCTTGGATGGAGTAAAAGTCAGTGTTTGATTCAAGCTTTTTTGGCTAAAATAAAATAAAAACCCACAGTGTTGAGCCCAGGGCCAGGTTACGGCTTGACCTCCTCGTTCCTAGAAGGAGTTACATGTGCATGGGGTGCCATGGGAAGAAAATGTAATGTTTTTTTAAGGAGAACCAGGGGCTGTACCGGGCCTGTGTAGCCCGGACTGAGAGGCCAGAGGCTGGGGAGAGTAGCAGAGGCGGTGCAGCCTGGTGCTGGAGGTCTTACCTCGGGCCAGGCTCCAGCTCTGAGTCCTTCATTGGCCCAGGGGCACAAACACAATCATTGTTGTGTGCAATAATCTTCAGTCTCGGGCTTCTCGACAAGCCCCATAGACAGATGCAAAGCCAGGAAAGCCTTCATTTCAGATACACATACAATGTACCGCTTAAAAAACCTGGACTGTGGCTTCAGCTGTTTTGAGGATAAAACCCGATGAGCATAACGGTAAGTCTTTAATTGTAACAAGGTTCCAAAATTGTGTGTGCCAGTGAGTTCATCAAAAGGCTTTATCCACTCCTGATGAACTTCCAGTCCTCATCTTCAGTGATTGGCCCGTAGCTATAATCTCTTCCTCGGCCTCTCCTGGGCCTCCGCCTCTCACCCACATTTCTCTTCTCCCAAACCTGACTCCTCTCCTCTCCGTCCTCCTGTGTTAGAAACTGAAACAGCAGCACGGAAAAACCCTCAGCTCCACTGGCACCTTCACTCTGGCTGCTATTCTCACTCTCCCTTATTTCATAACAATAACAAGAATAATACAGTTTATTTATATAGCACATTTCAAATGACAAGCATAGACTCAATATAACTAAGACTTACTCGTCAGAAAGTAAATGTTCTCCCCTGGAGTCAGAGTCTGCAGCAGGCACGGCTTGGCGCTCATGTTCTCGTCTCACAATTTCTACTCTCACCAACTCTCACCGACTGCATTCTCCCCACCTGAAACAACGTTTTAAAGGCTTATGTACTAAATCTGAAAATTAAAATGAGCTAAACACAACTTATCTTAATTTTACACCTGACCTATTCAAAAACACAAAGGTTTTTATTTATTTATTGAAATTCACACCTGTATCTTCAAATGCTTATTATTGTACCCAACTTTTCCTTTACTAAAAAAAAGTCTGTTGGATTTACATAAAAAAAATATATGAATAAAATATATGCTTTAATAAATATATGTTTTAAATGTTCTCATAAAAATCTTTAGAACTCAATAAGAAATAAAACCTAATCATATGGAATTAGTATTCGGTTATATATGTTACAGTTTTGTCACAATATACAAACTCACCTCTCTTTGAGACATCAGTAGATTTTTCACTCAACATTACAGCTTGGCTTTAAAAATGACGTGTGTTTTTAACATAACATAGAACTTATATTCAAATAAAATAGTTTTTCAGCACTTCATGCTTCAGGTTTATTGTTTATCTTCATACAGTGATGCTTTTCTTTTCACCACTCCATTAGATTTTCCAACAGCGGCTCTTAATCAAAGCTCACTTAATAAACTCATATTAATGACTAAAGACACTTGTTTGGGGCTTCATTGAAACGCCTTGTAAAATTAGACTTTAGCTTGCTGCTAACAAGTTACTTTGTGAACCACTGGACGAACAGCTGAATATTTCTCTGATAGGTACTTACCTTCACTTCACCTGACCACTGTCCTGTGGCAACGCTGTGAGATGTTTTGCCAAGACCCTTTAAAGGTAGTGAAATAAAACACATAGAATGAGTCTGTCAAATATTTTCAAGTCTCCCTCATGTAATAAAATATGCACATTGTCTTGTTGCAGGAACAAGTACAACTTACAGCCAATGGGAGCACCACAGACACTCCTGCTCACATTAACAGCATGTCCCAGTGTTGTAGTCGAGTCTCCAGTTTTTGAGTCCAAGTCACTTTCAAGTCCTCAGTGTTTAAGTCCAAGTCCAAGTCCAAGGGTCCAGTGCTTGTGCTGTCGATGTGCATGACTTGCGAGTCCTTTGTGTTCAAGTCCGAGTCCTTATGTCTGAGAATAAACGAGTCCAAGTTTGAGTCAGAGCCATAAAAAAGCAAGTCCAAGTCCAAGTCCAGGACTAGAGTACACAAACAGCACAATGCTAACATTATTAAAAGTTATTGTATGAAGTGTAAAACTCTTACCTGATGGCAGATTTTCCAGGTCAAACAACAGCAAATATGGAACATGCCTCAAGACCAGCCGTTCTGAACAGCCCTGCCCCACTCCTGTATGCAGGCCATTAAAACAAAGAGGCTCTGGAAAGTAAAGAGTAGCCTATTTTACACAATATGCTTTCACAAAGCATTAGATGAACACGCTATTTAGACGGATTTTTTACATTTAAATTGATCTAAATGAATGATTTATCTTTATGGCAGTGAAGTGCATAAAGCGTTTGCTAACCTTATTATTATCTTTGATAATACTTGTCTGTTCATGCTAAGGTCTGCCAAAACGTGCATCTGTATGACTGCATTATAACTCTAGGCGTCATTTAAGACAGTTTAATGAAATTTTACCTTTAAAAAAAGCTCTCCAGGTCCTAGAGACCCAATAAGAAGACAAGAGTCCTAAGCAGCTGAGTCTTTAAAGCACTAAACTGGTATTAATCGATTATTGATGCTTTTAGCCTAAGCTAGCTTGACGTACGTGCGTCAGTGCCATGGAAACAGAAGGTCCGGTGGGGCTATATAAGAGGGCTCCAGTTAGAATTTTTCACTTCTCACTTGGCTTGTCCAGTGCGTTGCTGAACTGAGTTTCAGATTGACTTTTCCCAGAAAACCGACGCTGCATACCACAGTATAATCTTCTCTTTGCAAAAATAAACATATTTTAATATTTTGGTATTATCATATGTTTAAGGTTTGCCAGATCCTCAGAAATGGCACATGCTTTTGACCTCCCGGTCATCTTGGATTTCTTTTCTGAAGGTAAGATAACTGTTTAATCAATTAAGACTGCATTAGGATAGTATTTATAATATTTTCTGTCCATATAACGTGTTTGATGTTTATTATGATAACCGTTTGGGTGGGAGTAGCTACCAAAGCTAAAATGGTCAATTTAAGAAAAATATAGTTTTGTTATATCAATTCACTTTATTCACTTTATTTGCCATTTTTGCCATAAACTGACATTTACTCGATGATTTAAATATGTAGTAACGCTAAAAGTAGATTCAATCTGTAGTGAGTAATGCACACTTTAATTTTACCAGAGAATATGTCAGTAAATTATTGAGTTTTAGTTTCAAATTTCACAAATGTTGCAGTGAAACTCTTGGATAAAATGGCGCCGGAGTTAACGTTCTAAATTGGAATCCATTAAAAATGTTCATCTCCATGGAGACAGTACTTGTCCGTGTTTAACTGTCAGTAGATGGCAGGTGCATACCTGTGTATCTGTTGAACACTAACAACGGGAAAGTTAAACCTAAAACTGCAAATGTTGTGTTACAGAGTCAATCAATTTATTTTAAAAGAAATAGATTAACTGTGGCATTGTTGCCTACTGCAGCCTACTGTACAATGAAAGAGAAAACAAAATATAATCCAACAATCAGTCTATTTTGAATTACACTTTCCACTTCCAAATAAAGTTAGTCACATATAACAGCTGCATTTTAATAAAAGTGTAACTTAGACAGTTTAAATGGTTGAAGTATAATAAGACAGACATGACAGTTGAAGTATTAAACCTGTGCTAATTAGTTTGTATGTTTCTGGTCTTTGATGTTTTAATAAAACAAAGACTATATTATTTTATTCTCCATTGAAGGTCTGGGTCCTGCCGGTTCTGCGGACAATCCTATCCACATCTCCTCGGACGAGGAAGACGTAGGTGAGTACGAGGCACTCCAACCAGCTCATGAAATATTAAACCTGTGCTAATTAGTTTGTATGTTTCTGGTCTTTGATGTTTTAATAAAACAAAGACTATATTATTTTATTCTCCATTGAAGGTCTGGGTCCTGCCGGTTCTGCGGACAATCCTATCTATATCTCCTCGGATGAGGAAGGACGTAGGTGAGTACGAGGCACTCCAACCAGCTCATGAAGAGGAGGAGGAAGAAGGGTCTGTTTCTTCTTCCACCTCCTCCCTTTCACCTGAACCATCTGATGAAGAGGAGGAAGATTGGGAGGAAGATTGGGATGATGATTATGATGAAATTGACTCTGGTTACGAGAGCCTTTCTGATAATGAAGAGGATGATGAAGAGGAGCAAGAAGATGACCAGCAGTTTCCTCCGGAGGAGTTTTGGGATGGCTGGCGCCAGAGAGACCCTCCTGCTGAAGCTGAAGAACAGGTGAGTCGGCCTCTGGCTCCCGTTCTTCAGCAACCGGCAGAGAGTCCTCCGGCGTTCATCCCTCTCCAGAGCATGCTTGAACATGTTTTCCGTCCTCCAACTCCTCCTTCTTCCTCCTCGGCTCCCAGCGGATCCACCAAACGGTTCTTGGATGAAGAGGACGCTGAGGTGCCTTCCTCCAAGAGGCCACGTTCGGACCAGCCCGAAGAAAGCACAGACGATCCTACTCCATCGACCTCTGCTGGGACGTCCTTCCCCAGTCGCTTCACTCGCTACTTCCACCCCCAACCGGACTCGGACGACTCGGACTCCGACTGACTTCATCTTTGATTTGGCAACAACAACGCCAATATTTTACAACTTAAACTAGAGCAGAAATGCTATGTGGGATTTTTATTAACATTGAAAACAGAAACAAATACAGTCAACCTACAAAAGAAGTAGAAGACTAAAGCTTGTATCTGAGAAACTAAACCTGACCAGTTTTACTTTTCCCAGGATTTCCTCCAAAGTACGCCTTGTACTTGTTTTGACGTTTAAGTGAATATATGCTTTATTCCTCCCACACTGGGAGAACTGGTACTGTATAAGACATAATTATTAGAGAGAGGGGGTTGTCCACCAACTGGAGGGTCGATGGTGCGAGCCGCCCTTCTCTGTTCTTGATATATTATTCCTAAAATTAAAATAAAGTAAGGAATACTGTTACGGCCCAAAAGAGTCGAACATATTTAAAAGAGGACACAGGAGGCAAAACAGTTCATTTCAAAAATAGTTTTTATTCATTTAGTTTTAGACCTAATGTTTTTCTCTCTTTTATGTAAATAAAAGAGAATCCAAAACCCTCCCGTGCCTGAAAAAATAAAACAGGAAAGTAACAAAGAAAGGAGGACCTGGTGAGCCGGCCAACCCTGTACAGGGCCGTAGAAGCCGGTGCCAACTCCTCTACCACCCTACACAACACAACCCCTCATTACTAACCTGAACAAAATAAAGAACGATAACTCAGACAGCCGGTCCCATCAGGCCAAACAAAAACAAGGCTAGGCTAACAAGGACTGCAGAGGCATGGAGCAAGCCGGCTGCGCAGCGTTGTCACCGGAACAGCTGAGGCGGAAGCGGCGACCCAGCGAGAGCCTCCCAGGTGACCTATATACTCTGATGTTTGCTAGTTTGCTCAAAGGCTGTTTGACAACGAACAGTCCACACAAAAGTTCTCTTAGGATTTAAAAGGTCAGTTAAAGGAGAGGCAACAGCAGAAAAATTCCTACAAAGACCCTGTAATAACCAACCATGGCTAAGTAACGTCGAAGCTCAGTGCGACTAATTGGAATAGGAAACGAGACAATACTCTCCACCTTGGCCTGCACTGGGCGCACACAACCACCAACAAACCACTTTACCTAAGTAAGTCACAGTTGCTTGGGCAAATACACACTTTGATAAGTTCACTGTTAAGTTTGCCTCTTGAAGACAACCCAATAACACCCGAAGGTGTTAAATATGCTCCACCCAGGAATCGGTACAAACTACCAAGTCGTCCAAGTAAGCCTCACAAAATGACAGACCCGACAGTATAATCCTAATCAACCGCTGAAATGTTGCCGGTGCATTTCACATGCCAAATGACATAACATTGTATTGAAAAAAATTATCTGGGGTTACACAGGCTGAGAGTTGTTTTGCACGTTTTTTTGCAGTTGTCAGTGAGCGGCACCTGCCAGTAACCTTTCAACAGAACAGAACTTGGACACAAACGTAGCCCCACCCACTCGATCCACACAGTCCTCAATGCGACGCAATGGAAAACAGTCCTGCTTAACATTATTTACTTTCCTGTAGTCCGTGCAAAACGATCTTCACCATTAGATTTTAACGCAAGCAAAACAGGAGAGCTCCAAGGACTATAACTGAACTCTGCAATACCACGAGCTACCATATACTCAACCTGCGCTTAAGGCGGAACGTTTATCAGGACTGACTCGATAAGGGTGTTGTTTTATCGGCACAGTGTCACCAACAACAATGTCATGCATTAATATTCTGGTCTTGAAGGTACATCAGAAAACAGTGACTTTGTCTCATTTAACAAATCAATTAAATTCTCACGCTGCAAATCAGGAAGGTGGGCCAAGTATGCAGGCAAATCCTCAATACCTCAGAGTTTAGCAGTTTTCCATGAGACAGCGCCTCAGACAGAACCCTGCCTCCATCATCATCGTGCGTAAAAGAGTTCTCACTGAACTCCTGTCCGTGTCTTTAAGGCCGTTTTACCTCCCGAGAGAGTTCCCCAGATATTTGTGACTGTTATTTATGTAGCAGGACGGGGTATAGTGGGGTTTCAACTCGTAGTTTATTTCGCTGGCGGGTAATATTCTTACCTGCCGCTCCAGCGCTGGTTGGCAGACTATAAAAGCGCTGCCTCCTTGCGCTCCCTTTGACCTCACGCATTTCCGGGTCACCTGGTTTCTGGTTTCATCCGTCATCACAGGTAGTAATACTAAATCTGTAAGTTTAACACGCAAGCCTCGGTTACTAATTTACAACATTCTGTAGTGCCGCTGTATCTGGAGGCCCTGCGCTGTATCTTTTCCCAGCTCGCGGCTTGACTGTTGGCCATCCTTGAACACGGTAAGCGGCGCGTTGTTGCCGGTGGGTTATGAGGGTTAAAACATTAATTGGGATTCTTTTCGTAGTTTTGCTGTGCGGCTGTGCTCTCCGTCTCCCCTCTCATCGTCAATTTGATGGGGCTCCCCTCCGCGGTCCTGTGAAGTGGACCGCTCTCTTATTACAATTGCCGGTACCGTGAGTTGGACAAAAGCCTACGCAATTGTGCACGTCAAAGCGGTAGGTCATACACATGGGGGGATAGATTGCTTGGATGGGTTTTGGGGCTGAACCATAACTCCGTAATATTTCCTATAGGCTGGATGACTTGAAGTGGTTTGGCCGGATACATTTAATTGCTCAGCTGGAACAGCGGCACTGGGCGTCGACTCTGCTGCTTTGCCTCTTCTCCTTCTTATTGTTTATGGTCGTGGTCAGTTTGCGTCTTTTGTTTGTGTTTTTGTATCAAAACAACCGCTGCTATTGGACTATTTTGTATTGGCGACGGGTTGTTGGGTACTTTTAACATATACGGTGGTTATCTGTGTGCGTGTGCGTTTGTGTGTGTGTGTGTGTGTGTGTGTGTGTGTGTGTGTGTGTGCGCGTGTGTGTGGTTGTGGTAAATGTTTTTATTGGTGTAGAGTGAACAATTTAATTATTATTGTGCCATTGTAAAAATAAAGCTTGACTCAATGTAACGTGGCTGTCGTATGTTCGGTGGAGAACCTATGCGTGCCTTAAAGGGGGATAAGCAATCTGATTCTTCAGGTGAAATTCCTGAGGTGGCGTAGTTGGACCAAGTAACGTAGTATAGCCTATTGGATAAATTGTAGGCCTACCATTAGACAAGCACGTGTTCGTGTGCACAAGCAACCCTCCTAATTTGACCATCTCTCTCTCTCTGCCCTCGCGCGCCACACTTGGCGTAGTTGACAGGATCTACCGAATTCTGCAAAGGCCCGTTTCATTTGGAGTCGACTAGTTATATGGCTATGGAAATTTTGTGGGGGTAGAAGTAGTTTTTACCCACTCTTTGAGCAAGCTTGTATAATAACCAGCCTTGTGTTTGAGTTTGGTGTGTTTTATTTAATGGTAGCTACGTATTATATGTATTTTCTTTGCATGTTTTGTTTTGCTTGATGCATGTTTTTTTCTTTTTTGCTGTGTGTGTATATATACATATATATGTGGGTGTAGTGAAACAAACTAAAACAACGAAACAAAAATTAGGTGGCTTTGTACTTGCCTGTTTATTGTATTGGTGTGGATAAATTAAGAATGCATAGTTATTTGATTTATTTTTATTTATACTTCTATTTTTTTTCTTTGTTTTTTTGAGGGTTTATTTGAACACTGTTAATTTGTTTTGAGGCAGAGCAGCAGTGGTCGACGTGTAAATCTATTGCGTGTGTGTAGCTATGGCAGAAGAGCTACAGGACCTTCGGGAGTTGATCAATCAATTAAGAGCAGATAATGAGAGGCTGCGGGCAGAGAGAGTGGCCCCGACCCCTAGTGCTAGTGCCGCAGGGCCCTCCATTTCTGCTGTTTCGGCTGCCCCAGTAGCTGATAGATTGGTGTTTATACCACGGGACAGAAAATGCCCCATGTTTAGGGGGCGTACTGGTATTGGTCTAAGTGAATGGGTTGAGGAAGTTCAGGCCTGCATGAGAGCGAGGCATCTGTCTCCTTCGGACCAGGCATTTTTCTTGTTTGATCATTTGGAGGGTGAAGCTCGGGATGAGATTAAATATCGATCTGGTGAGGAGAGGGGACCCAGCCAAAATAATCTCTATTCTCCAGGATCTGTACGGTTGCTCCGAGTCCTATGTAGCATTGCAGGAGGCCTTTTTCTCCAGGAGGCAGCAGGAGGGGAGACTCTACAGGAGTTCTCCTCGTCTTGATGGGCCTCATGGAGAAAGTGAGCGGGCCCCGGAACATGCCTAATGCCGAGTCTTTGTTGCGGGACCAGTTTATTGAACATGTGCTTGACGGTGCATTGCGCCGAGAGTTAAAACAATACGTACGCCAGAACCCGGTAGCGACCTTAATTATGGTCAGGGGGGAAGCAATACGGTGGGAGCGTGAGGGTCTGCCAGCTAGCATACGGGGCCGCAGCAATTCCATGCCCTCAGCCTTTGGCATCCAATATGCCGTACATGGTGGGTCGCAGAGGGTGGCTCAACCCCCCCACACAGAGATAAGTGAAATGAAGGAGCTCTTGAGGAAGCAGCAAGAACAGCTTGATCGGCTCATGCAGAGTATTGCTCTCTTGCAGCCTGGGCAACAGCGTAGTCGTTCTCGCGCCTAGGTCCCATTATTTGTAGGCGGTGCCAACAGCCCGGCCATATTGCCAGAGAATGTGGCGGGCCTCGTGTCCCTACCGTCGGCACTCTCCTATGCCGGCTCATTTCCGTTCGGATCAGCCGTCGGAAAACTAGCGCCCACCGTGCTGCTGAGCCACAGCTCAGGTGGGACATCTACTGGCTCAGGTAATGTTTCAAGTGGTACGGCCGATGCTCCCAGACTAATTTCGTCTTGCCCACATATTGATGTGGAAATGGCTGGCACCAAGGTGCCTTGTTTAGTCGACACGGGTTCAATGGTGTCGACCATTACTGAAAGTTGTTTCCGTGAGCACTTTGAGTCTTGGGGGGAAGAGCATCTCAGGGCCTGTCACTGGCTGCAGCTCAGGGCAGCCAATGGTCTTTGTATTCCTTATCTGGGGTACTTGGAACTTGATGTTGAACTTTGTGGCAAGTTGATGTCCCGTTGTGGTGTGTTGGTTGTCAAGGACCCTCCGAGTGATATGTCAGCGCAGGTCCCTGGTGTTTTAGGGATGAACATCATTCGGAGGTGTTACAGGGAGCTTTTTGGACAATACGGGGTGGCTCTGTTTGATACAGCCCCGGTAGCGGCTTCACCTACGTCTTTGGTGGAGGCCTTTCAGAAGTGTCATGCCACTTACTTGCAGCCTGCACCAAAGCAACCGGGTAAGGTCAAGGTACGGGGAAAGCGGGCCTGCCGTATCCCCGGGGGCACACTGAAAATTGTGGCCACCACCTGTTGTGAGCAGTACTCAGGTGGTACTGTGTTGTTTGAACCTTTGGAGTCGGGCCTGCCTGCTGGCCTGTTGGCGTCTCCAGCGTTGGTTCAAGTTATTCGAGGGACGGCATATGTCCCTATTGTCAATGTGGGGGCCATCGACGTGTTGCTCTATCCTCGCACCGTGGTAGGCACTTTGGATGGGGTGACTGTTGCTAGCCTACCTGCAGGCGTGACTGAAATGGCCTCCGCGGCTGCCACTGTGTCATCCCAAACTGCCTCCACTTCTGGGTCAGACCCCATGGAGGCTATTGATTTATCTTCTCTCCCAACGGAGGAACAGAATCAGGTGCGGGCTCTTCTGGGGAAGTATTCCTCAGTGTTCGCTGCTAACGATCAGGACTTGGGTTGTACCCACCTGGTCAGTCATGACATTCCACTTCTTGATGATGTCCCGGTTCGACAACGCTACCGCCGTATTCCTCCATCAGAGTATGAACTGGTGAAGGAACACATCAATCAGCTCTTGGGGGCACAGGTCATTCGTGAAAGCTCCAGCCCCTATGCCTCCCCAATTGTGCTTGTCCGTAAAAAGGACGGCAGCCTCAGGCTCTGTGTTGACTACCGTCAGCTCAATAGCAAGACCCGAAAGGATGCGTTTCCACTTCCTCGCATCGAGGAATCCCTTGATGCTTTGACAGGTGCACGTTGGTTTTCAACTATGGATTTGGCTAGCGGGTACAACCAAGTTCGGTTACGGAGAGGACCGCCGAAACAGCTTTTTGTACGCCTTTTGGGTTGTTTGAGTGGAACCGTATGCCGTTTGGGCTCTGCAATGCCCCCAGCACCTTTCAACGCGTTTGATGCAACGCATCTTCGGGACCAACAGTGCCAGTCCTTGCTCTTATACTTGGATGATATTGTGGTGTTTTCATCCACAGTTAACCAACATCTGGAGAGGCTGGACGTGGTGCTGGGGCGGCTGCAGCAGGAAGGCCTGAAGGCTAAGTTGAACAAGTGCCGTTTCTTTCAGCGGGAAGTGCGTTATTTGGGTCATGTCATCTCTGACAAGGGGGTCGCCACCGACCGAGTAAACTTGAGGCTGTGGCTAACTGGCCTAAACCTACCACCGCCTCTGAGCTGCGTTCATTTTTAGGCTTTGCTAGCTATTACCGGACGTTTAGTCGAGGGGTTTGCCACGTTGGCTGCACCATTACATCGTTGCGTTGCGAATCGACCAGTAAACGGTCCCAAAGGAAGTCAGGCCAGAGTACCATCAGAGCCTGGACTGAAGAATGCCATCAGAGCTTTGAGGCCCTTAAGGCCAAGCTTGTTTCAGCCCCAGTCCTTGCATATGCCGATTTCTCCCTCCCGTTTATCTTGGAGGTGGATGCAAGCCATGGCGGCTTGGGGCTGTGCTCTCACAAGAGCAGGGGGCAAGATTAGGCCTATAGCATATGCCAGTCGAGGCTTAAAACCAGCCGAGCGCAACATGTCCAACTATAGCTCCATGAAATTAGAGCTCTTGGGTTTGAAATGGGCTATGACAGATAAATTTCGCGAATACTTGTTGGGACACAAGTGTGTCGTTTACACGGACAACAACCCTTTGAGTTACCTCTCATCTGCCAAACTAGGTGCGGTGGAGCAGCGCTGGGCGGCTCAGCTGGCCTCCTTTGATTTTGAGCTAAAGTATCGTTCAGGGAAGAGCAATAAGAATGCTGACGCATTGTCCCGCCAGCCACAACCCCGTCGGCGGTGGCATCATTGGTACCAGGTACCTCGCTGCCTCGGTTATTGCAACAAACTCAGCAGGAACCTATACCGGCAAGTCAATCTGCGGTAACGGTCTTTCCTTACTACGCCCCAGGCGACCTTCATGCCCTCCAACAGGCGGATCCGGTCATTCAGGAGGTCATGGCCTTTTGGCGGCAAGCGGCAACCCAGTCATGAGCAGCGACAAGCTCTCTCAATCCGCTCTGGCTGTGCTGCGCCAATGGGACCGACTGGTAGAATTGGATGGACTGTTGTACAGACAGACCTTTCGTCCTGACGGAGGTGGGGCTGTGTACCAGCTACTATTGCCTAAGGCTCTAGTTCGGGATGTTCTTACTCAGGTCCATCAGGAGCATGGACATCAAGGGGTGCAGAGGACCCTAG